>CM054946.1:19999911-20229911 GCA_029168755.2 Tillandsia fasciculata | reverse complement strand
TCCCTTGAGGAACGCTGATTGTGACTGTGAAATCATAGTTTGCAGGATCGGCGCCAGTCTGTTTGCCAGGACCTTAGAGATAATCTTCTGTATCCCGTTCAATAAACTGATCGGTCGAAAATCAGCCGCATTTCGAGCACCTTCTTTTTTTGGGATCAGACAAACATAGGAGTAGTCAATCGGCCCCGTGGAACATTTTCCTTCGTGCAGATCGAGAAAAATTCTCACTAAGTCATCCTTCAGGACTTCCCAGAAGACTTGGTAGAAGCTCAAGGGGAAGCCGTCAGGTCCCGGGGCCTTATCCCTACCCAGCTGAAAGACCGCCGTCTTAATCTCCTCCAGGGTGAAGGGTGCAGTCAACTTCTGACCCTCTGTCTCGTTGAGCCGTCCTTGCCGGAACAGGTCGCTCCAGTCCCCAAACGACCCCGTTCCTGGGTCTGGGGGTGAGAACAGTTCCCTGAGCTTACGAGAAAAATAAGATCTCTTATCCACTTCCCTTTTAAAAACACGTCCGTCCTCCTCTAGCTCACCAATCCAGTTAGTCCGCTTTCTCCCGTTCGCGTATGCGTGAAAAAATTTAGTATTCCTGTCGCCCTCCCTCAACCAGTTTTTTTTTTTATTTTTTTATTTTTTTTTTTTCAGAGACCTGAGATGTCTCACCTTTGTAAGCCGAGTTCAGCCTTTTGTTGAATGAAGCGGGTAGCTTGCTACCTTTCTCTCAAAACAAAAAAAAATATTCGCTGCATAAAAAAATTTAAACAATGTTCAACAAACACTTTAGCCTTGTGTCAAATAGGTTTAATAATTTTAAAATTATGTTTACTTTTGATGAAAGTGTTGCGGATGATGGCGTGACAAGATAATTTGAAATTAAAAATGATTAAATTCTTGCACGTTATTAATATTTTTTTATAATTTTTTTTTTGAATTTTAATACTTGAAGGTATACTTAAAGAAATTTAAATGGACTTAAAAATATACTATCTCAGCAATGAAAAATCTTAATAAATTGGCGTAATTGAGACAAAACGAAAGTACAAAATTATTATTATTTAAATTTTTTATGCGGAAAGATATTTAAGATTCGAAATAAAATGTAAAAAAAAGTATTTTAACGAACAATTAAGCCTACAATATAAAAATCTGAATCAAATCATACATACAACCATAAATTTAAAGTATTTTGCGTTTCCAAAATCAAAAACATCACTCAGTCACTGCATCCACAAGATTACACGATCTTAAATAAATAAGGGCAATTTCAGACCAATCCTAACATCTTATAATGCGCACGAATATCGAAGAGCGAAAGATCACGGGACCCAGGTACAAAGTACTCTCCCCAGATCTCACCACTCACTCCTCAAACTGAAGCCACAACATGCAGTGACAAAGTTCCCAAATGGACGGTAACTGAGGAGGAGGAGGAGGGAGTCTAATTCGTTGTCTTCCCCTAGGGGATAAAGATGTTTGCCTAATTTTAGATACGAAAGCGAAATTCATCACCCTTTTTTTCTTCTTTTTTTTTTTTTTTTTTTTTTTTTTTCTCTCTATTTAAAAAAAAAAAAAAATCTAAAATTAAATTAACGAAACCTCTTCATGACCCCCCTTCCCTTATTGGCGCCCCCTCTACATAAAAAGAAAAACCAACATGAGTCTCCCCTCCCATGACATGAAGAGACATTAATTTGTGCTCTCTCTCTCTCTCTCTCTCTGGGCAAAGAGCTAGCACATCCCCTCCATGCTTGGTATCATCTCCTCTTCCTCCACCTCCTCCTCCTGAATACGTAAGAATGGAAATGTATCCTCCTCAAGTATGCACAAATATAGAAAGATTGAGTAGCAGCAGCGTGAGAAATAGAGAGCTATATATGAAAACCATACATACGAAAGATAAAAGAGTTATTATTATTATTTGCTGGGGGTGGTAAATGGTAATGGTAATGGTAATGGTAATGGTATGATGAGAGATTCTTCTTGAGAATGAAAAGAAGAGAGGGAAAAAAAAAAGAAGAAGGAATTATTACTGCACACAAACTAATTAATTCCTCATACAAATCTTTGTTTCTCTGGCCCCCCTCTCACTCTCTCTCACACACACTATCTCTTGTGGTTGTGGCCCTTGTTAATTAATCTGGACCCACAATAAGCTTCTAAAAAACTCACCGGCATATATAGAAGGATAATTTAAAGGGGGGGAAAAAAAAAAAAAAAAAAAAAAAAAAAAGGAAAAGAAGTGTGGAAGTACTCTCCCACTGATCACAGGTTCTTAAACCACTCAAAAACTCTACTTCTAATAACTCAATCGAGATGGGAGAAAGAGAGAATCAAATTAACAAAAAAAGAAAAAAGAAAAAGAGAGAGTGAGAGAGTGAGAAATAGAGAGAGAGAAAGAGAGAGAGAGATCACTCACGGACATTAATTTCTACCATGCGATATAAACCTTCTTTTTCGTTCTCTTATTTATAATGTTTACTGTGAACTGGTTCGGTGATCCTCTCGACTATCCGCGCCTTGCTGCTGGTGACCATGGGATTGTTGGTGCTGCTGATGGTGGTGGTGGTGGTGGTGGTGGTGGTGGTGATCCAGCGGTTGATGGTGGTCCGAGTTCATTCCCCGATTAAAAGGGCCGAGTGCGGCGGCGGGGAGCATCCCGAGGTTGGTGTCGGAGATACCGAGCCCCAGATGCTGCGTCATCGGTCCAAGCGGCACCGCCCCCACGGCGGCGCCGGTGCGGCCTCCGCCTCCCTGGAACTCCACCCCGCCGGAGAAGTTGATCCTCGACATGAACTGCAGCGGCGCCTGCACGCTGCCCCCGCCGCCGCCGCCGCCCCCGCCCACCGCGGCGGTCGCGCGGTACTGCCCCGCCGCTCCGGCCGGGAACGTCCATATAGAGGCCTCCGACGGCCCGGCGGCGGAGGGCGCGGCGGAGACCGGGAGCATCCAGAAGGCTCCGCCCGGCGCCGCGCTGTTCGGGGCCACCGTCCACATTGCCGCCGCGGGGACGACGCCACCAGAGGGCCGCACCAGCCCCGCGGCGGCGGCCTCGGCTCCGGATGCGGCGGTTCTTGAAGACTTGGAAGCGGAAGATGGGGAAGAGGGACCGGCCCCGGGGCCGGCGTCCTGGGGAGAGGGGTTTTGGGGCTCCTCCTTGAAGAGGTCCTCTCTGAAGCGTTTCCTCAAATAGGTATCGGACGAGGGCTCTCCCCCTCCTCCCCCTCCCCCTGTGCTTTGCAAACCCTCGGTCATCTGCTGCTCCGGGGAGAGCAGGTGGTGCTGGTGATGGGGATGGTGGTGGAGGGCGTGGAGCTGGTGGAAGCCGAGCATGGCGGCTGCGGCGGCGGTGGCGGAGGTCTCGTGGGCGGCAAGGGCAAGGGCGTGGAAGGAGTGGGGCGGCTGGGCTGCGGCGGAGGCGGTGGGGGACTTGGAGAGGGAGGCGGCGACGGATCCTCCGGCGACGCCGCCGCTCTTGAGGGAGATGTTGAGGGAGGAGAAGTTGGCGGGGATGGTGCCGGTGCCGGTGGCGGCGATGATGGCGGGCTCGGCTTGGTGGAGCAGCCACTCGATGGTCTCCCCGTCGGACTTGTGGCCCAGCTCCCGCGTCAGCTGGAACACCCGCGCCGCGCACACCGCCGGCATCCGGATCCTCCGCCCCCGCCCCTCCACCTTCGTGTGCCGATCCTTCGACGACCTCTTCGTCGTCGTCGTCGTCGTCGCTGCGGCGGCGGCGGACGAGGAGGATGGAGAGGGGTCGGGGGCCTTCGAGTGGGGCGCGGGTGCGGGCGCCGACGAGGTGGAGATGGCGAGGGACGAATCCACGCGCCCGCCTCCGTGGGCGGCGTGGATGAGGGAACCCATGAAAGAGGCCCCGCCACCGCCACCGCCACCGCCACCGCCGCCTCCGCCGCGGGTCTCGAAGGAGACGAGGTGGTGGTGATGTTGGTGTTGGTGTTGGTGTTGGTGGTGCTCCGACGTGCTTCTGCTGCTGTTCGTTCCCGTACTATTACTGCTATTCGAAGGCCCACCTCTTCCTCCGCCTCCTTGGTCTCTCTGGTCCATCTCTTCTCTCCCAATAAATCCAATTTTTTTAAATAATAATAATAATAATAATAATAATAATAACAACAACCTTCCTTCTTCTTTTCTTTTCTTTTTCTTTTTTTTCTGGTGGGGGTGGGGGCTCTAATTAAATTTCTTCCTTGTTATGATTTTTATCCTACTATGTTCTTGTCTCCCATCTCTCTATTAGCTACACTAAAAACTGTTTTAAAAAACACAAAGAGAGAGAGAGAGAGAGAGAGAGAGAGAGAGAGAGAGAGAGAGAGAGAGAGAGAATAGAAAGGAAGAGATGGAGCACCTAGTTAGGGTTCGGAGCTCGTCCCAGGGCACGTGCAGGGTCCGGGATGCTTACTCCGCTGGGCACTGCGTGGGGCTCCTCTCTCTATTCCCTGCTAATTCATTGACTATTGTCTTCGTGTGCGCCCCCCCCCCCCCCACCCCCCCACCCCCCCCCCCCCCCCCTCTCCCCACCTCTCTCACTCACAAATATAAGCGAAAGAAACATAGAACGATAGAAAGAAAGAAAGAAAGTGAAGAAGCAACGAGTGGGATCGAGAAGAAAACAACACAAATTAACGAAGAGAAAGAGAGAGAGAGAGAGAGAGAGAGAGAGAGAGAGAGAGAGTGGTCGGTTTGGATCCTAAATTCTTTCCTCACCTTTCCCCTCTATCTCTTGTCCTTCTCCCTCTATCTCACTCTTTTTTTTTTTTCTTTTTTTTTTTTCTTTTTTTGGGGGGGGTATTTTTCTGCAATTTTCTCTAGTCTCTCTCAACCTCTCCTCTTTCTCACTACTCACTCACTCACTCTCTCTCTCTCTCTCTCTCTCTCTCTCTCACACACACACACACACACACACACACACAGCTGCTCCCTCTTTCTCACTGGGTGGGGGCCTGATAAAGCAGCAGAAGCCCACTCGTGGGGCCTCGGAGGGAATGATAAATATAGGCTTTCCTTGTTACTACTCCACTCTACCCAACTGAGCTAAAAACTTGAAAACTCAATCCCTCTTACTGATCACCTTCTCTCTCTCTCTCCTCCCTCTCTTTCCTTTCTTTTTCTCTCCCTGTCCCTTTCACTACTACGGACACATAAAAACTACCCAAAAGATACCCCACGTAATCCCAATCCAAATCCCGATGGGGGAAGAGAAGAGCGAACCCAAAAATAAAATAAAATAAAAACAAACAAAAAACAAAAAAACACGCAGTTAATAATTTAGATGAGAGAGGACCTCCTTAAGGACTGCGACAAGTGGTCCTTATCCATTCGGTGATGGGGAATTTGAGGGGAGCGGAAACAGACCGTCACCGTAATAGTAAAATAGTAAAAATATAAAGAACACAACGTCCGGACATTTAAAGGACGTTTCTTGTGTTTTAATCTTTTTATTATTATTATTATTATTATTATTATTTAGTTGTGACTTTTGCCTACATACCCCTCCAAAGTTAACAAGTGCATGCAAGCCCTTAATAAAAGAACCTTATTTGCCCACTCAAATTTTGTAATTTCTGATAATGCATCTGAAATACCTTATTATATTTGTTAAGAACAGCAGGCTCATATATATATATATATATATATATATATATATATATATATATATATATATCTATCTGATCGATAGAAACACCGATCATAAATTCTATATTACTATTTATAAAGTTTAAGCTTTTGAATAAATTCAACCGCTTTGGTATCATATTCTTCTCTCTTATGCGTGATTGATCAATTAATTATGATTGAATTTATGCTCATGCTATTGACAATTAATTTAGCCTATATATATATAAAATTTGTGTAAGTTCATTGTAAGACTGATTTGAGAGGCGAAGGAAAGATAGTTCTTACACGCGCGGGTGTCTTCCCGTATGCGGGACACTTGGCATTTGAGATGACCTAGCATTTGTAAAACTTGTAGTGAATTTGATACAGCTTGACCTCTCAAGCTAGTTTGTTCTAAGTGGGCTGAAGTGAAAAGACCAAGCAACTAACTGTGAAGCGATATGCCAGGCATATATCGTTGAATCTTTTCTACCAGATGAAGCAGTAGGCATTAATCATTCGATTTAATATACTGCACAACCAAAAGGCATTGGTTCTTCGATTTAATATATCACAAAACAATCTCTTTTTCTTCTGGGGATCGAGGAGAAATTGATATGAACATGACCGAATTGGAGCGCCCCATTTTTCAAAAAATTATCCATCATAAAACTACTTTAGTTAACGTTTTAACATGTTTAACCCTCTTAATCTTTTAAATCTAACTATCGTCACAAATATTATAGCTGGATCAAGAGGTTTATTCTTATCCTTTATATAAACTATTTCAAATTGTAAAGATGTTATGTTCCTCCCCCTTTAAGCCTTGAAGTCCTCGTCATGTTGGATATATAGGACTATTTTAAATTCCATAGGTATTATATTCCTCATTCTGTAAATCTTAATATTCTCGTCAGGTTTAGGCCCACTCACAAATACAAAGCAATGAGAGATTTGTCTTGCTAGTCTTAGCCAGCTTCATGGGAAGCCACACTCTACCCATAATAGTTGAGAGATTTATCTTGCTAGTGTTAACCGATTATGTGTAGAGCTGCACTTCACCGACAACATATATCAACCAAGGAGCTACGCTCTGCCTGTTATATAATTATAACTCAACTGAGACTTATTTTACATTTTCAACTGGTGATTGGCTTTAATACCAACGGTGATATATGCCCAACTTTTTAGAAAGTCACCCCACCTAAAATTACACTAACTTTAGCACACTTAACCATCTTAATCTCTTTGGCCATATCATTCTCCAAAATGGTATAGTCGGATTAAAAATTTTAGTAATATTATATTATTTATATAGTATTTTCTTAATTTTTTTTGGAGTATTACATGAATCATGATCACTTTTTGTGTCATGTTCTAACAATTTCTATAACTATATATATATACCAATATATATATATATATATATATATATAGAGAGAGAGAGAGAGAGAGAGAGAGAGAGAGAGAGAGAGTAGAGCTTATATACGTTTATATACTTTCAAAAGTATAAGTCTAACTATATTTGTAAATTTGTTATCATTGAATTTGTATTGAAATTCGTACTATTGTACTTTATCTTTTTCTTTCTTTAGTTAATTTTATAATAGCGTAAATCTCAATACAAATTTAATAATAAAAAATTTACAAATATAATCAAGCTTCTACTTTTAAAAGTATATAAGCTTTACTATATATATATATATATATATATATATATATATATAGAGAGAGAGAGAGAGAGAGAGAGAGAGAGAGAGAGAGAGAGAGAGAATTGAGCTTCTATATTTTTAAAAATATTAATTTATTGGTTCTTATAGATTTTAATTCTTAGATGAAGGGATGTTGATAATGAATTTTTTAGATTTAGCAGGTGGTTGAGAAAATAGTATAATTTAAAAAATAAAATTAGTCAAAAAATTAAAGTCAATGATAAAAAATTTATAAATATGAATTACTTAATATTTTTATAAATATAGTAACTAAACTCTCTCTGAATGTATATTAATATTTATATATGCAGGACCCCCTATCTAAAATTTTACTGCTTCTTCTCACCACTACTACTATTGCTCACTGTCCCCAGATAATATGGGCGGCAGCAGCGGCAGCAGCAGCCAGACAGTGCAGGTGCGCGTCAGATAAAAGCATCTAATGCTGATGACAGCTCATCCCAACAATATAAACATCTCCCTCTTTCTTTCTCTCTCTCTCTCATCTCCACCCCCATTAAATAATAAAGAATAAATCATTAAACAATTAAGTTCCATTAATAATTTAAAAATAAAAATGCATTGTTCTTGTTAATTAGTGCAGTATATAAAACAATGCATAAAACTGGTAGTGTACTGCTTCTGCCAGTCAACTCCAGCCTGGCCCACTTTCTCCCAAAGTTACCCCAAAAATAAAATAAAAATAAAAAAACTCGGCCCACTTTGCCTTTTCTTTCTCTCTAAATCCCACCCAACCCCACAAACTTTATTATTATTATTTTTTAAAATTTCTCTCTCTCTCTCTCTCTCTCTCTCTCTCTCTCTCTCTCTCTCTCTCCTTCCAATAAAAGCTATTTTGTAGATTAATAATTCCCCCCACAAACCTCTCACTTTATTCACGTCCCTTCCCCGTCTAATCTTAATCTTTCCAATGCGGCCCCTCTCGTTTGGTACAATTACTCGCGGAGAATTGTACGGTGGTTTCTAATGATGGCCCAATTAATCATTCTACCGTTGAAGGGCCCTGTGCAACAGTCCCACCGCCCACTGATGAGAGACCACTTTTAAAAGTCTCTCTCTCTCTCTCTCTCTCTCTCTCCGCCCACTGATGAGAGACCACTTTTAAAAGTCTCTCTCTCTCTCTCTCTCTCTCTCTCTCTCTCTCTCTCTCTCAGTTCCACGGCATCTAAAATTTGACAAAAAAAAATAAATCAATATCTCTCTTTTACATGTACAGTAAATATCATAAGAATCATGCAAAATAATAATAAATATGAGAATTGTTTTGGTGATATCTTAAAACGAAAGAATTTAAGATCGAGAATTGCGATGTTATTTATTCTAGCTAAAAATTAATATAATAAAAAAAAAATCTAAAAAAGAGGTCTAAACGGGGATGCGTGAGTCCGTGCACGTGGACAATGAATAATAAGATGGACTTGGTCAACTCAAATAATTTCTTATATATTTTACTTAACCCCTTATTAAAAATTTATAAAAAGAGATCAAGGAGGTTAAAACTATCCTTTTGCTGACTAGATCTACTGGTCACGATGTCAACCTTATCCTGTACCCATGCATCTCTTTTCTCTCAATTTTCTCTCTCTCTCTCTCTCTCTCTCTCTCTCTCTCTCTCGTCGTGGTCGTCGTCCTCCTTTAGCCTTTTTCCCACCCTTAGAATTAGTGGGGCTCCATCTGTCAACCACGTTGTGGGGAACTGTAGCACAACGCAAGTTCGAACCAGCTTCTCATTTAGCCCGAGTCACCTAACTCACGTGCGCTCAGAGACTCGGGCTGGCCCATCCCTTCTTTGTATTTTAATGTATTTGTTATGCTAGAAATCGAACTAGAGGGAATATTGACCAGATCAAATTAACCAGATCAAATTATTGATCAAGTCAAGTGTGTTTTCTAGATGTTGATCAATTTCAGAATTGATCACAAATTTAACCGATTGATTGAGAAGAAATCAGCTTAATCTGATTCTATCTCAACTCACAAGCTAAAGTCGAAAGCTCAGAAAAAAATAATTCGGCTTATCAAAAGCTCAACAAAACGAGCCATGCAAATTAATTTATTTTTTTAAAAAAAAAACTGGAGTTATAAGTTACGGCTACTCTGAAAAAACTATAATTGTAGAAAAATTAGAGGTTACAAATTAAACTACTCCTAGAAAAAAAATAAATTGTACAGAATTAGTAAAATGTGATTTTTCTATGTGTGTAAGATTTTTATTACAAATTTCAAAATAAATATTTATAGTATTCTTGTTAGCCTGCGTTGCGTTACGGGTCAGCTTGCGTCGTAGGGGAGTTCTACAAACCGTTACAAATAAGTTTTGCCTAAATCCATTTCATCTCCAGACGTTTTTTTTTCATCTTCTACTGTAGCATGTGTTCTCGTCTCTTTCGTCCATATAGGTTAGGCGCATGGTCCGGATCATCTACCACATGTTCCCGTCTCGGTACACCACGCTATTTTTCTTACCCCGATAATATTATATTATGTATATACATACGTGTAATAATAATATATTACCACAGTATATATTTGCAAAAGCATAAATAAGATATAAAAAAATATATTCTAAATGATCCATTTTTTTTTTTATAACAATGCATAGAGTTTGCATATATATATAATTAATTAATTGGCGCATGCAGTCCATATATGTGGCATGGATGTACCAAGGTATTAAATATTCTCAAGAACCAAATCATTTTCCTAATATATATGTTTGTACATACATAGTATTTAATTTAGTCTTTATACAAATTATTTTCCATATATGTAAAAGGAAGGTCTGCTTATAATATTAAAAAGAGGGTCAGGTCACCAAAGACAGAGGTGATACTGTTTCTACATCACCCACCTTTGTTGGCTTTCTCTATACCTGGATTCCTGATAAGTGATAATGACCTCTCCCTTGCCACCCACACCATCCCATCCCACTCATTTTTTTTAAATAATAAATGATCATTTAATAATAGTTCACAATCCCTGTAAAAGATTTGCATGGATTATTATATGATTGCACCAAGTTAGATCCATCTATGTCCTCCTATTTTTATTCCTATATTATAAAAAATAAATGCTACATGCACCGTCAAAATGGTATATATTTTACATTTTCATTCATCTAAAAATGAAGGTGTCTTTTAGAAGTCACTTGAAGTGATTCCTCATCATATTTTTATTCTTAGATGGTGAAAATATAAGATATAAACTTTTTTGGATGTATATGTAGTAAATCTGTATACTTGTTAAAGATTTAATTTGGTGGCATTACTAAATATTTGATCTTAATTATATATTTTTAAAATAATTATTTAAATTTTAATGAATTGTAATTAATATTAGCATCGTGCTTTAATTTATGTTTTTTTTTTTTATTTTCTGTTTTGTAATTTTGTCCGTTCATTAGGCAAAAGCTATTAACTGTTTAGCAAAAAAGAAAAAGAAAAAAAAAAAAAAAAAAAAAAAACTGCAGCAAAAACATGGGTGGAGCGGGAAAGCGTCTTAATTTTCTATTTAAAAAGAGAAAAAAAAGCGCTGCATGGAAAAGCGCTTTTTCCTCTGTCGCGGCCCGTACGTGCGTTCGTGCGCGAGTAAACGCGATGGATTTGAAAGCACTTTTCTTCCTAGAATTTGTACTGCGGTAATAATTAATAATAATAATAAACAAAACCAACGTAACGTAGTTTAATTAACCAATTATTATTATTATTGACACCCGTATCAAATCATCGTCTTCTGGATGACGTGGAGATTGATTATTGGGCACCAATATGTGGGACCAACGGCCCTCGTCCAATTGATGTGGACCACCTTAGAATCGTTTGGTAGGTTTTTTTCTTTTTTTTTTTAAGGGAATTTTTTAGTGTTCCTTAATAAGTAGGAATGGAAAGAAGTTAAGGTACGGCCCAATAACGGGATTCGTTAATGCCGTTCCCGTTTCAGAAGAAAAACCCGGTTCACCACGTCAGCTAGTTAACCTCTTACTGCAACCATTTTCTTTTTTTTTTTTATATGTATTTTGGTGATGTGTTGATATTCATCTCATTCTAATATAAAAATTTTATAAATTTGTAAAGTAATATTTAAGTGTAAAAAAAGAATAAATAGTGAAATTTAAATGATGGCGCATTAGATGTATTTTTTATATATATTTTAGGTGTTATTTTTTTAGGCATAATTTTAATTTTATTAAATAGGCTCTTAAATATAAGAGACATTTAGTATTAAGAACCACGTAATACTATAAGGTGAAATATATATATAGAGAGAGAGAGAGAGAAAGAGTGTGTGTTAGGCTGGAATGCTATTAATAGCACATAATTATTGGTACTATTAAATTTTTAATTTTTAAATTAAAAAATATGTTGTTGAGATGATAGTGGACCCATTAGGTTTAATGGGATGTTGAAAAAATAGTAAAATTTAACGGATTGAAATGATTAAAGGAGTTGATCTAAGGATAAAAAACTTGATAGCACCAAATGCTTGGTGCTATCGATAGCATAGTAGCCGAATTCTCTCTCTCTCTCTCTCTCTCTCTCTCTCTCTCTCTCTCTCTCTCTCTCTCTCTCTCTCTCTCTCTCTCTCTCTATATATATATATATATATATATATATATATATATATACTTTTAAAAGCACAAGCCCATCCATGCTTGTGATTTTTTTACTATTTAATTTTTATTGGGATTTGTGTTTTTATAAAGTCAACTAAAAAGAGAGAAAGATAAAGTAAAACGTACAAATCTCGATACAAATTCAATTGTTTAAAATTCACAAGTATGGATGGACTTGTGCTTTTAAAAATATATAAACTCTATTCTCTCTCACTCACTCACTCTCTCTCTCTCTCTATATATATAAGTTATTATTAGGATTTGATTAGATTTATAGTTGGATACTATTTGAATTAAAATTAATATTTAAATTTGTTAAAAATAAATTTATTAAGATTTAAATATTAATTAGAATAAAATTCTATGTAGACTATAATTTGGATAACTTTTGATGTAAACTATAAATATACCATAGGTGCTAATATTTTGATGGTGGTGTTAGGTGCTAATATTTTGGTGATGATGTTAGGATTTAATTATATTCATATGATATGATGGAGATTTAGAATTTAACCATATTCATATTGTATGGTCAAGATGTCTATAATTTTGAATATACGTATGGGTGCATTCAAAAAGAGAAGCTCATAAATTTATAGAAGATGAGAAAATGATGAGAAAGATTCCAAAACAGAGCCCAGGTTGAAACTACTTTAGTATAGAGAGGAATCGGTGCTCTTGGTTAATAAATATTATTTCACCCGTATTTTTTATTTTTTATTTTTTATTTGTGATTCTGTCGATTCTAATTTCTGTTAAGAAAATATTTTTATGGTAAAAAATTGTATTAGTTTCAATTTAAATTGAGAAGACGTTTTTGTGATAAAAATTTGATTTAATATTTTTATTGTAAAATTTAAATAATAAACGATATTGAAGTGGATCGCGGCGTGGTACCGAATTCCGGACTGTCATAATTTATTAGGACATACAAAAATAAATAAAACATTTTTTCATATACTAACAATATAAATGGGAGAATTTAGCCATAATACCACGTTAATTAACAACAGCAAATAAAATGTACTAGGAGAAAAAGTGTGGGCCCACTTGTGTGTTAATGATTAGGTGCGGAGCGGCATGTGCGTGCGTACCCCCCTTTTTTTTTTTTTTTTTTTTTTTTTTCACCACTTGTCCTTTTTAATTTATTATTCTTTTATTCTTTTTTATTTTTATTTACCCCACGAGAGCTAAAACGGGAGAAATGCATGGGCCCACGAGGGTTGGAGTTGGGGTTGGTGGGGCCCAGCGTGGTCACCTGGATTCAATGCTCCCGCGCCGGCCCGTTTCATCAGATTTGGGTGGCAACGCATGGTCTGGTTCTCGCCGACATTTATGGCGTTTTTTTGCTATTTGTGAGTCTCCGGCTGCATTGCCCTCGTGCATGGGCCTAGCGCAGGTTTGGTAAAACCGAACTACACCCCCCCACCCCCCACCCCCCACCCCCCACCAGTTTCGCCCAGACGGTGGATCTCAACTTCACCAGCAACGTCAGCAAGTTCGCCACCTATATGCCTATTCGCGGACTTGCAAGAGAAATTCAAGTGCGCCGATAGTGTACGCCTTACAGAAGTTGAGCTCCGCAATTTCGTCCAAACGCAAGTGAACTTTCATCAGTAGGATTTTGAGTCTCAAATATCTAAAGTTGAATTTGATGCGTACGGATTTTATCTAATGAATAGCTGAAAATCCTAACTATATATAAAAGATTAACATACTTTATTTATTTATTGTAATTTTTTGAAATAATATGGATGAAATCTATAACTTTTTTCTTAATTTGTAAGGTTGTGTACTCTCAAATGCTGTTGATGAATTCAAATAGAAATATTACTCTTTTATTAATAACACGTCGAAGAGAGAGAAAATTGGTACATAAGAGAGCTCCACATTTTATTCAACAATAAAGACCATCAATTAATCATTTTAGCAATTATGTTTAGGAAGTTGGGTGGGCCAAAATCTAATACAATGAGAAAAAGAAGAATCTAGCACCCTAAAGACATAATGAGGAAACTTTAGATAGAATGCATGGATGGATGATGGGCTGTTATGTACCAGAAAAAGGTGATAATATCAGTACCACTGTAATGAAGCCTATTATATATAATTTCTATAATTATTATTCTCGAGCTTCATCATTGAACTGCTGCACAAGTTGATGGCTCTGCTAAAGTTTTTTTTTTTTCTTTTTTTTTTATAGCACCAAGGGAACGTTTGAATTGATGAATATATATATCTCTAAATTCAATGTACCTCAAATTTGATTTTTTTTTTTATTTTAAATATAGTTATTTTTTATTATTTATTTTGATATAATTTATATATTCTGAAAGTTAAATTTAATTTAAGTTTTTTTTTTTTGTTTATTTTGGTATAACTTGATATTGGTATAATTAATTTTTTGAGTTCCTTTATTTGTTTTAATGTAAGTAAGTGGATTCTATTGTTTTTTAAATATAGTAATAAACTTATTCCCACAAAATCCAACATATTAAATAGTTAAATTCTTTATTATTATTTAAAGGTAATCCTAATTTATTGTAAGGTAGATAATTCTAATCTATTATAAAGAAAGTAGAGTTTAGATTTTAATATTTAATAAATTTTTTAGAGAAGGTTAAAAGTGGTGGAATTTGATTTCAGTACTCTACAAAAAAAAAAAAAAAAGTCAAAAATAGATAAAATGGAAGTCTAATATAACTTGAGTTACATTATTTTTGTAAGTAATACCAAAATAAATACGGAATGAGATGAAACTTGAGTTTCATTTCTCTACTTACTCCAAACCAAACCGCCTAAAGTGCTGGACCCATGACTACACACACAGCTAGCATATATATCATGATGCTTTGTTATGTTTCTATCAATTACCCTATCATATATATTGCATGAATCTGAGAGAAAGAGAGAGAGAGAGAGAGTGAGAGATCACAATCACAAGACAAGCCAAAATTAATAAAGCTACAAGGGGGGAGATGATGTAGACCATAGAAAGATAAGAATATTCAAACTGCATGCTGCTGTGGGGATTGGTGTTCTTATTAAGGAGGCTGAAACCCCCAAAAGGGTATATTACACCTATATTGGTGATCATGATCACTGTTGCATGTGGTGTGTCACATTACATCAAGGATAAAAGTAGATATATACAGCTGATGACTATATGTGAAAACAGATAGTAGCAGTTAGGGCCTGATATTGACCTAGTTAAAGGGGAAAAGAGGGGGGGGGGGGGGGGGGGCTGATGGAACCCAGAAAATAGTCAGTTGAAAATAGTCAGTTCATTTCATATCCAAATTTAAATTCGGTCCGAAATGTGATTTTAATATTTTTAGAATTATGAGAATCTTCATATTTTTAATTAATTTTATTTTAAAATAAACGAAACGGATAGCATACTATATATTTTTTTTTAAAAAGAAGAAAAAAAAATTCTTAGAATCTTCATTCGCCAGTTTATCCAACCTAGATTTGGGTTAGGCCTTTAATTTCAATTTTGATGTGATGTTAGTGGGTTCTACATTCTTAAAAGTGTTTATATATATATATATATATATATATATATATATATATATATATATATATATATATATATATATATATATATATATATATATATATATATATATATATATATATGCTACTATACTATAAAGAGCAATACTCCTATACTATTTTTTTTTGTGTTACGGTCCATTTATTTATATTTAACAACTCAGATTTAATTATTTTTTAGTTATGACCTGTAATAATATGTCACTTTGAGAGAGATACCGATTACTAGGTATAAAAAAAAAAAAAAATTGGTCTTTTGATTGAGGGCGCATAATTAAGTATTTTTATCTCTATCCTGAGAGTTTTTATTTTTAAAAATATTATAAATTTTAAAAATTTTAATTTAGTGAGAGTTTTTATATTTGGAAAGAGTATAAATTTCAAACAATCCAATTTAGTTAGGGTCATAAATAGTAATTTTTTAATTTTATTTGTTTAATTGTTTATATATTATAAATAATTTTAATTTTAGAAAACTGTATTAAAATTTAGATTATTTCTAATAATCATAATTTTTTAAATTAATACGTAAATTATAATTCAAAAACTTTTTAAATTAAACTCTTTAAATTAGTTCAAAATTAATGACTAAATTTATGAAAGATATTTTAATTATTTTTTTTAAAAAATTGTAATGTTTAATTACGAAAATGTCCACTTTATAAAGTTAACTTTTAATCTGTTAATATATAAAATTACACTTTTATCCTTTATCAATCAACGGTTAATTTTTTTTTTTTATTTATAAAAGTAAGTACGGGAGTATTACTCTACTATTAATAGCACCCTTGGATGAAGACATGTACGGTTAGGATGATAGTGGACCTCTAGAATTTAGTGAGTGACAGAAAAAATAGTATGATCTAAAGGTTAGAAATGATCAAAGGGGCAAATCTAACAGCGAAAAATTGAAAATTTTGGTAACAGCGGACTATATATATATATATAGAGAGAGAGAGAGAGAGAGAGAGAGAGAATAATGCTCCTATATTAGGGCCTTACTACTATAGTTCTATTTTCGATTTTAGGATGTTCAAATCAACGATCCACACGGTTAAATATAATCTAGAATATATAAAATTTTTAAATTTTTTTTAAAAAATATATATACAAACTATTAGAAAATAAATTATTACCTACACCTAGTGCATCCATACATCTATGCACCTTGCATCACCGACTATTTTTCATTGCAAATGTTAAACCTACCATCTCATTATGTTATAATATTTTTTAATATAAAAATAAGATATTTGGATTGAAAGTACGAGATAGATGAAAAAAAATTGAATTCATGATGCCCGAATAAAGCAAATGAACTAAGTGAAATCAATAATTTTTAATCTAAAATAAAAAACTTTTAAAAATTGAGGAACCAAATTAAAATCTTACAAAAAGTTCATGATCTTGAATGTCAATTTCAAAAGTTTGAGAATCAAAACAAAACTCAACTAAGTGTTCGGAGACTAGTACTATAATTTATCTATTTTTGCGCTCATCAAAAAGTTTTGTGCCAGACATAAATAGTTAGTTATAGATTTAGGAGAAGGAGACTCTTTGTTGCCTTTTTTTTTTTATTATTATTTTTTTATTTTTCATTACAATAAAATTATGATATAGCGATATTTTTAAATATTTTTAAAAGCTAAAAGAAATGTCGTTGGTAAAAACACCGACACTTTTTATTAGTGTCACTATATATGCAGTCGCTAGGGTGTATAGTGACACATTATTGTAATGTGCTTTAAAAATGTATCTCTATTATCTAATTTTGGATATAAATTAAATATAGATAGAACACTTATATAAAAGTATCACAAAAATGTGTCTCTATAATCTAATTTTGTAGTAGTGTTTCTTTATTTTTTTTTGTTCTGAATTTTTCGGTGGGTCAATAATATTGTCTAAGCAAAACAAACAAACAAACACACACAGAGACATATATATATAGAAAGAGAGAGAGATGAGCTGGAATGCTATTGGTAGTAAACGAGCTCCGTTGCAACCCATTTGTTTTTTATGATATAGCTGTCAAATCGATGATCGGCACAGTTGAATATGATCTATGCCATTGAAACTATTTGAAAATTAAATTTCAAGCTTTTTTTTTTTTTTTTTTGTCCATCAAGTGGACACAAAAATAAATGGCTGAAAATGAATATCCTTCAAAAGTGATGATAGGAGTCTTATAATCAAGATCGAAAATATAGATCTTGTTTTAAATAGTCTAAAAAAATTTCTAACCAAAATTTAATTGATTTAGATTTTTTTACACCGTTAAACGAGCAAACGTCTCATATCTACCATTAAAATTATAAATTTTACAATTATTTGATCATTAGGTTAATATTGTCGAAAAGAATTGAAATTTAATTTGTAGATACTTCTAATGGTTTAGATCATATTCAATGATGCCGATCGTCAATTTGAAAACTTTATCATCGAAAACAAATAGATGACAACGAAGCCCGTTTGCTATTGATAGCATTCCAACTCAACTTTATGTATGCCTGTGTGTGAGAGAGAGAAAGAGAGATATGGGATCAAACCAAATTCTCTGAATCAGTTAACCAGGTCAAAGCTTTGACCGAGTCTAAGTTGCAGATCGACTCTTGGACTAACTCTTGAGTGCCCCAAGATCAAGCGACTCGATTGAGGAGGATTTGCTAAACTAGCTTCTCTCTCAACTCGTAAAAGTACTAGCGAATCGACTCTACTGAAACTGAAGCCGAATTGATTGTATTGTGAACAGTCGAAAGTTGCAGACTAGAGACTACTCCTAGAGAAAAGCAATAAGAATTACATACTAGACTACTTATAGGAAAAACTATAGATGTTGGAAGTAGTAGGAGTATTGAAAAATAAATGATATCGTATTCGTGAAAAGTCCTCTATTGCAGGTATTTTTTTCTGTTATTTATAGCAAAACACTTTCTTCCTGCGATTATTGATCCATTTTCCGTCGTGAAGAGCATTTCGGCCACATTCCCTAAATCGCGGGATCTTCTTCAGTTCATTACTTATTGGCTACGAAAGAAGCTCCACATCTTAAACCGTTCCGTCCAAATCTCGTTCATTTTCGAACATCCTTCTCTCGGCTTCTGGTGCACCATATATTCTTATTTTATGCGGCTACGTGGGTTAAGCGCGTGGTACGAACCGACTACCACCTGTCGCTAATAATATGTTTTTTACGCCAATAATATGTTTTCTGAATAATATTTTTCTTATATATAACAAAAAGATTATGATATGGGTATCAAGGACAACTCAAAATTCTATGTGGATCTCATGTTAATGCGTTCAAACTCCACTCTGTTTTTTCCTTTTCCTTGTCTTCTGAGTCCATTGGATTTAGCTTTCAACACATTCTTTCCTTTGTTAGATTCCAATAACATTTAAATCCCTTGTGGATTTCGAGGGTTCTCTAAATATTCTGTGTGATGCCTGTAGAATGACTGCCCCCGGGTGAGACACATAAAGCATCCAAATTTGCGTTTGCTTGAGTTGTCCTTTTCATCAATATACAGTAGTATTTTTGGAGATAATGAGATATGTATTAAATGTGTATGCCTCCTATATATAAATTTTATTATTATTTATTGTCTCATTCTCAAGTTTATAATGACTTGGTCATAAAAGGAATCTCGAAATCATAAGTTTACAGTTTTTTTTTTTTTTTTTTTTTCTCTCTCCGAGCTTTTGAAAACTTTTTTTAGATGAACTAGCGCAAAATCTAAATCTGCTTCGTCGAACAGCTCTACTCAATGAAAAGTTACAAGCCATGAGCCAAAACTAAAAGTTATTGAAATTCCTGGTTAGTTTCTTACTTCACACTAAGACAAATTATCATTCGCTAAACAACCACCACACAAAACAAGAGGAATTCACTTCAGCTTGACCAAGTTCTTCCACCGCACTTTGAAAAATTCTTTAGCCTGCAAACATAGTTTTAATGTGGAGACTCATATTATTAGAGTGATTGATTCGGTAGAAGCTTCCTCTCTCCATTAAATGTCACATTTATGCGTGGAAACTACCTTATTTAAAGCTATGACTATTCGGCAATAGTATATAGTACCTATCGTCTGTAAATGTACGTTCCTTCAAACGCTCCAACTTAAAGCAGAACCTTCTTTTAACTTTGATTACTTCTTAACTAACTGGGGCATGAACATTGGCTTGTAATTAGCTTTTGTGTATACATTTACGAAGAAACACATGCACTTTTGCTTTATGCTTATTTTGATTGTTTTGTTAAGAAACTAAGATATTTCACTGAAACTGATCAATTGAAAATTATAGGTTTCGGCGGTGAACTGTCATGTTTGATTGATCAAGTAAGCGTCTCGTCTCCAGGTGATCATAACATTTTTTTTTTCCTTTTGTGACAGTAGTTTGCACTCTCATTTCAACTAAGAAACAAACACCATAAAGATAATGTGCTACACATTTAGCATTAGTCTAATGTCTCAAGATCTTTGCCACTTGGAATCCAAATATATAAACTATTGCGAGACGAATATATTATATGTTGGACTTGAGATTTATATTACTCTTTTTTCTTTTTTCTGTTTGAAAGCTAATATAGGAGTATCATATGATCATGATGCTCATTTTATATGAGTAAAATACATGTGTAGTTAAGAAAATGTTATAAGAAGGATTGGAGATCTAGTAGGTAATACTGAACCTAGTTTGACCATCTATCAATAGGATGTGTAGTGGTCCAAAAGCAATTAGTGAAGGAAAAAGGACCCAAAAGGTTGCTTGTCCTTGAGTTTCCAGTGTAGTGTTAGGAGGGATCAGGAGCCAACTAATATTGTCCCACAGCAATTCTATGCACAAAGTATATTAATGAGAGAAAAAAATCATCGAAATTAATGTGGGGGTCGATTGATCGAAATTATGTGTAACAAAATTTAGGATTTGCATATTGGATTTTCTGACTCGTTTCCATTTCTTCAAGAATATTTAGCATGTTTAATTCGGCTGCTTGTTGAAATATTCGTGAAAACAGTAACATCTAAACGCCAAGCCGAAGTCGTAAAAGAACGAGACGTCGCTAACCCGACATATTATCAGATACATATGTAGTCTTTTTAGAAGTCAGATAATATGACAAGTAAGATCAATTTCATGTAGTAATAATAATAGCTAATTAAGCCTAGGTAACACAATAGTACATACATCATCTATGAAAGCCAACATTTCTGGGACAACACATACCCTTCCATCAAACACCAATGTATCATGCTGTGACTTGTACAAATGCCAGCCATTGGTTAAGAGAATGGACTAATTAAACCAAAAGACATGGAGATAATTCCATCAATTCAAAATGTTTCTAACTTGATGTTGAGGAATTTAATAAGCTGTGTGTGAATTCCAACTCATCGAAGAAAAGGACATGACCTATTTTAGGGTTCACTGAGCATGTGCTTGCCTGATCCCTCCCTAGGAAAATTTGGGACCATATCATCAGATCCTTTTTTAACCACACCTTATCGAAGAAGCACGGTCGATAAATTACACAAGAAAATTAAGAGGGAAAAAAAAAGAAGCATTCATGGAAAACCAACCTTTTTGTTCACACTGAATACATGCCAGCTTGGTAGTGATCGAGCTAATAATGCCATAGTAACCCACCTACCGTATCAATTGCTTTTCACATCATCAGAATCTGAGGTAAGTGAAAAGGGCCACATAAGGAGAAAAGCATGAAGAGATTCTGCAGTTTCAAGTGATGTGAATGTTACATTTTCTAAGTAACAATGCACAGAATAGATGTGGTGGTCATTGGAAGTAGGTTGACAGTTAACATTTCTACTGTGGTAGAATGGGGATTGACTGTTTAAAAGTTTGTCCAAAATTCCAAAAATGAATAAAAGATAAGAAGAAAAAAGAAAAGAAAAGAAGTTTACAGAGGAACTTGGGTTGCTTCATCTATAAAGGCTCACTGTTTCTTCTCCTTCTCTATCACTTACGACTACGCGATCGAGTGGCAGATATGGATAGTAGCAGAAACAAGAAGCTGGTCTCATTGTTCATTGTTCTCTTCCTCTTCATGGAAGTAAATTCTCAATGCCATAGAGTTAGATTACGAAATTGTCGACTCTAGTTTTTGCTATTCTTGCTACTAATAAATTTGCGTGCAGGTAGTTGCAGATGCTTCCTTGCACAATTTCATTGGCCTTGAAGATGTTAGTGATCAAACTTCATCTAAATTTCCTTAAATTTCTAAACTGAATTATTATTATTTTTCCTTAATTTCTGAGTTAAAAAAAAAAGAGAAGATACACTTTGCTAGTTTTACTTAGAAAGGAAATTGCAAGTTTTAGATGAGTACGTAGGCCACTAGTATCCTCAAAAATCAATTTGTTTAGCAATTTTTACGTAAAAGTAGCTTTAAATTAGTGATATTTTGTAGGAAAAGGAAGGCGAATAAAGAGGTCATTATTATTATTGTAATACACAGATGTGAGATCACAGTATAAGCTCACATCCTACACAGATTTGAGATCATCAAGGGCCTATTAAATTTCAAAAACAAAACAAATAACAGAAGAGTGAGAGATTGAGAACCTATTGAGCCATTCTATTAATTTTCTCGTATAATGTTCAGGATAAAGAGGGAAATGCAACTCCTGCAGATGGATTTTCCGGGAGACCAATAATCAGTACGTACATCTTCTCGTTTTTTATTTTTTATTTTAGTTCCATATAATTATATATGCTACTCATTTAAGAAAATATATATATACATATAATAATACTTATTATTTCTTGTCATTTGGTACTAGATTGCAACTTTGCATGCGCGAGGAGATGTATTAAGGCATCGAGGAAGAACGTATGCGCGCGTGCGTGTGGCACGTGCTGCGGCAGGTGCCGGTGTGTCCCTGCAGGAACCTCCGGAAACACGAACATGTGCCCCTGCTATGCTAACCTGCGAACTCGTGGACTCAAACCCAAGTGCCCATAATAATCTTGTTCATACAAGTGCTTTTCATAGCATCAGTTGAATGATTTTGGAGTTCTTTTTTGTTGTTGTTGTTGTTGTTGTGATTGGTCTGATGTTTTGCTGCTACAACTATGCAGGGGTTGGTTCTCTCAACCTTTGCTGCTAAATGAGTGTTTGGATTTCATGCATGTATGCAAGTTCAGTGATTCTGGTTCTTTAAAATTCTTATTAATTTGTTGAACGACTAGTTATTGTCCTTGGAAGAGAGAAATTGCTTCAAAAGCTAAACTAAAGAAAATTTGTTAATTATCTTATTGAAAAGTATAGAAAGAGACTGAGTCAACGTAATAAGCATCCATGTTGCAGAGTCAAATCCTCCTTCCTTATTCTAATCTAAGCTCGTGTGGAATACAAATGGCCTCAAATAATTGCAGGGATTAAATTGAGCAAAATCTGTTCTTCTACTGGATCATGGCCCATAGACTCACAGGCCCAGTTTTAGTTATGTTTTCTGAACTAAACTCTAAGGATAAAGGGAGAATAACTCATTTTATCCCACAATTCTTGCCAAAGAAGGACAAAAAAAATCTAAGGATAAAGGTTTAAAATATTTTCTGGGATAACCCGTTAAGCTCTATTCCACTTCCCCCTTGGAATAAGATTTATATCTAAAGACAATAAATGATTTTTTTATTTTTTTTTATTTTTACTTTATCTTACTTTCTAATATGAAATTATATTTATTAAAATATACTATTTACTAATTATGTTTACTAAAATATACTATAAAATATAAAAAATTATTTTATATTTTGTTTATTAATTATGTTTACTAATTTTGTTTACTAAATATTATTTACTAAAATATACTATAAAAATAAAAAATTATTTTGTTTAGGTAAGATATAATTTATTATTTACAATTAAATTGTCATTTTAATTAATTTATAATAATTAAAATTTTATATATATATATATATATATATATATATATATATATATATATA
The DNA here is from genome assembly GCA_029168755.2 of Tillandsia fasciculata. Classification (NCBI taxonomy): domain Eukaryota; kingdom Viridiplantae; phylum Streptophyta; class Magnoliopsida; order Poales; family Bromeliaceae; genus Tillandsia; species Tillandsia fasciculata. Next base: position 20,206,430 of record CM054946.1, on the reverse strand, counting down.
TATATATATATATATATATATATAAAGGTAAGAATAAAGTTGAAATTTTGATAAAAAATTTATCATATTTTTTTTACTATTCCTTACTATTCCATAATTTTAATCAAATATAACTTTTTTTTATTGAAGAGAATACCAACTTTTGAACCAAATGTAATTTAATTTTATATTTGATTACTCCGAAATAACAACCTATTCCAGATATAAAAAAATTTATAATTCTTAAATTTATACCTGAACCAAACGAGACTTTAGAGTTCGGCCCAGATGAATAAAGTGCTAGCAACATAAAGGCTGAAGGCTTGTGCGCTGTTCGAAATCCAAACACCTAGCAACTTGAATGAGTCATTTTGCATGAAACCACGCACCAATTTTTTACATTTACATTAATAAAATTTAGCCCTCTTTTTTGGTTTTACTACTTTATTTAAATATGAATAGCAAAATAGATCAAGAATTAGAAAAAGAAAAAAAGACATCGGCAAAAAGTTGGAAAGATAGAAAAGTAAATTATATTTGAAAATAAAAAATTTATTTTATTTCAAAATTCAACTCCCTGTTGGCGGTTCACTGAACCAGAACAAAAACCATGCGAAGAGACCAACCTGATCGAACCATACATTAGATTGGGTCCGATCGCATCGACTTGGGTCTAGTTAACACCCGTAGAATCCGAAACCCGATAAACCCTTTCGAGCTCTCGCTCCCGCGGCACTCTCGCATTCGCTTCCCCAACCCTAAACCTCCTACTTGAACACTCAAAACCCCTTCTCCTCTCTTTCTCTCTCTCAAAGCTCCCCTTCTCCTCTCCTCTCTCTCTCTCTCTCTCTCTCTCTCTCTCTCTGGGGAATGGAGCAGAGATCGGGGAGCACGTGGAGGATGACGGTGAACGAGAAGAAGTTCATCGAAGATGCGCTCGTCGCCGACCTCCGAATCGACGGTCGCCGGCCCTTCGACTACCGCCGCATCACAATCAAGTTCGGGAGGCATGTTCTCCTCTCTTTTCATATTCAAATCTCTTTTTTGGTTCGAATCAGTGTAGTTGGTGTGCTATAATCTTGTTCGTGTTCCAGTAAGAATGTTAATTTGATTTTAGGATATAGAAAGTTTAATCCTTAGTAGGGTTTTTTTAGATGAAGAGATTTGATTTGCTTATCATGAGACTTGCTAGTGTTTTGATTATTACAGGTTAAGGCAATTATTAATGTGTAAATTTGAGTGGTTTTATTGGTTTAAGTTGTTCTTCGTTGGAAATGATGGAAGGAATGCTCTTGAAGTACTAATTAATTGCTCTTCCGATAGGTCAGAGGAGATTTTATGAGTGCTTTTCAGGTTTAAAACTTGAATAAATGTAACTTAGAAGCGGATCATGGATGTCATTGTCAAAATTTGTATTAGTTTAAATGTTCCTGAAGATGTTGTTGGATTTAGCATGAAATGGATCGCTTAGTTAGCTAACTGCTTACATATGGATTGCGTGTATGGAGAAGGTCCTTTTCTGAAGTTCGAAAGGGCATCCTATAAATCACTTACAGAAAGAGTTTTTTTTTTTTGGTGTCTTATTTATGTCTGTAAACTAACTTGATTCGAACTCCAAGGGCATAGCACATCTCATTTCAAGTTCGGCTTCCTTTTAGACCAATCCACACCTTTTCTTGATGCCTGGTTTTAAAAACTAATCGAAATTGAATCGGAGAACGAGAGGCATAGATCTGAGTTTACATGAGTTAGGTTTCTAGTGTCTCATAGACGGGCATAATAAGACTTTGAGCTAGGCTGCATCATGCCCATGTGAATCAGCTCAATTCCACTGCATTTAATACAAATTCATATGGTCATAACTGTGCCCTTTTCTTTGGATTAAGATAGCATACCCTCACGAACATCCATGAACAGTATGCTTGAAGGAATTCAAATAACAATTTACTGCAAAAGGTGACAATTATTTGAATTTTGCTACATTTCCAGAGAGGATGGGTCATCGGAAGTGCAACTTGGTGAGACTCATGTGATGGGCTATGCAACTGCTCAACTGGTGCAACCATATCGAGACAGGCCAAATGAAGGGACATTTGCTATCTTTACTGAGTTCTCTCCCATGGCTGATCCCTCTTTTGAGGTAGGGCGCCCTGGAGAATCTGCAATTGAACTGGGGCGTGTAATAGACCGTGGTCTAAGGTGTGTTTTTGTAGTAATTTTATTTTGCTGAATATTACTGTATTATTGTGATTTTGCAAATGTTACAATAGTTTGTTTATGAGTACCCTAGTGTTTCCTAAGAAATTGTAAATATGTATCGCAGGGAAAGCAGAGCTGTTGACATGGAATCCCTATGTGTGGTTGCTGGGAAGTCAGTGTGGGCAATCCGGGTGGACCTTCACATTCTTGATAATGGAGGGTATGCTAGAGATTCAACATGATTTATACATTTTAATAATTCTATCTATCTACTAAAAGGCACCCAAATGCACTCTTTCGAATAATTCAGGAATCTCATTGATGCCGCTAATATTGCTGCTTTGGCAGCTCTCTTGACCTTCCGGAGGCCTGAATGTACAGTTGGAGGAGACAATGGTCAAGAAGTTGTTGTACATGATCCTGAGGTGAATCCTCACTTATCATAGATATAACTTTTTGATTTATTCATGGAGCATGAGATAGTCGTCAGTATGTCAGTCTGTCAAATATAAAATGCTCAAATACAAAATATTCCTCATGCATCAAGTTATTTTCAGTAATGTGCTCATCTGTTTTGTTCTGAATTCTCTATGTACGGTTCTGTACAGGTTAGAGAACCGCTTCCTCTAACAATGCATCACCTCCCGGTGGCAGTAACTTTTGCATATTTTGGCGAAGGTGACATCATGGTATGAAGAGAAATGATCGTTCTAGTTTAATCTTCTTTTCGGAGAATTTCTTATCACTTTTTACTTTGGTTGTTCTCGTTGTTGGTTTGCTTGCTAATATACATGAAGTACTATGGTTTTTAGGTGATTGATCCAACTTACAAGGAAGAGGCTGTTATGGGGGGAAGGATGACTGCTACAATAAACTCAAATGGCGATGTTTGTGCCATTCAAAAGGCTGGAGGAGAGGGAGTCATGTCAAGTGTTATAATGCAGTGTTTACGGATTGCCTCTGTAAAAGCTGCTGATATAACTAGCAAAATTAAGAATGCAGTGAGTCCCATAAAAGCTTACTCCTCTCACTTTCAAATTTCTTTTCAGCTGAGTTATATATTCTATACAGGGATTGAAGTGCCGCCCGTGCCGGGGCGGCACGGGCGGCACGTACCGTGCCCCTCAATGAGGGGCACGGTACAGGGGGGTCTCTCACCCCCCCCGTCTCGAGCGGTACCCACAGGGTATCGCTCGAGACAGAGCGATACCCTGTGGGGTATCGCAGGCCGTGCCGGCCCGTGCCGGCCGGCACGGCCCCATTTTCCTTTTTTTTTTTTTTTTTTTTTTTTTTTTTTTTTGTTTTTTCTTTATATTGTTTCCTGTTTTTTCTTTATAATTATATATGCATAGTAATTATATTAGGATTTTCCTTAGCGGATCGGATCCATACCGCGGGGGGCTCCGCCCCCCGCACCCCCCGTCCGATGTCAGTGGTGGGCTTCGGGCTCGGGCCTAACGGCCCGAGCCCTTCGCTTCCACCACAGACATCCACAAAATTTCGAAGTCGCACCGCAAAACCGTCGGCGAACTTGAATCATAATATCGAAGCGATTCTAATTTTGAGTCACAACTAACAAGTATGTTAATTGGTGAGTGTAGTAAGCTATATATAGTCAATATTCATAATTTTTATTCTCTATGAGATATAGTTATTTCTATTCTTTATGAGATATAGTATTTCTATTTAAAATTTATTTATTATATTGTTATTTCTATTCTCTATGAGATATAGTTGTACTTTATATATTAAAAATAATTATCAGTATGTCAATTGGTAAGTGTAGTAAGCTATATATAGTCAATATTCATAATTTTTTGACTAAACAGTTGAAAACAATATTATAAGAGCTTATTGGGAACAAAAAAAACAAAAAAAAGCCGTGCCAGAGCGTGCCACTGTGAGGTCATGCGTATCCATCGGCACGCAAGCGTGCCACGTGTCGGCACGGGGGCGTGCCGGTACCGTACCGTGCCAGGCGGCGAGCGGCACGCCCCCGTGCCACGGCACTTCGAACCTTGATTCTATAGGTACATTGTTGAGATATAGATAGTGCAGAATATCTGCCTTCTGAGATATTTGCTTTTATATTTAAATTAGGCAAGAGGCAGGGTCACAACGAATTACACGCTTGTGGCTTGTCAAAGTATTTTCCTTGTTTATACCTTTTAGCTTGTGGCAAGCCCTTGGTATTTTTCTAAACGGAGGAATAGTCTGGACTCTGGAGACTCTAGCTGAATGAGAGGGATAAGATAATTATTTTGGCAATGGGACGGCTGATTAGCCCTTAGTTTCCCAATAAGTTTTTGTTTCACACTTTTGCATCCAGAGCACTTTTTTTTTTTTTCTTTTGTCTTTATTTGTTGAATATAACCTTGTTAATGTTTGCTAAGTCACACAAATGCAAAATTTAGTAATCAAACGGTGACCAGAACAATCACAAACTGGTCACAATTCCATTAGATTCTATCTACTGACTTGCCACAATGTTTTGTTGAAAAATGAACTGTAACATCAACAGTTCTACTTTCATCTTTACTTGATCAAATATAATGTCTTCCTTTCCAATACATCTTTCGCCTGTTCTTTTCCCAGGTAGATGCTTACAACACTGAAAGGGTACTGCGGAAGGTGAAGCGCCAGTCTTCATCAGTCGCACTAAACGTTAATATACCGAATGTGACCAAGAAAGAGAGCAAAGATGATGCTGCATCAGAAATTAACCAGGCAGAGATGTTGGTAGATGAGCCGAAGAGAATCTTCAAAAGTGAAGTTTATCAAAGCCCACAAGCTACTACTTCCTCAATTGGTGACGGCACTAAGAGAGTCAAAGATACTACTCTGATCGGTGGTCCTTCAAATTGGTAGCTTGCTGGATTTTCCTGCATTTTATTTGTTTTATAATGATATCCACCTTCGATATTATTAGAATTAGAACATGAGAATGTCTTTGTGTTTTTGTTAAAGAATGTATTATCTACTTTAACTGTAGGGATCCATATTCAAAAGGAATCTCTTCGAGTCTTATCAGGAGTGCTAAACCTTCAGCTGGTAAGCACGTCAACTTTTTGTTGCATGAAATGCTTGTGGTACTAGTAGTTAATTCTATATGGCAGTATCCTTTTCTCTTCTGGTTGTTTGTCAATATTTTCTAGTGATTATCAAGCTGAATTAGGAAATATTCTTTTTCGCCTTAAGGTCAAGAATTTAACAGAATTCATCTATTTATTGCTCACAAATTCATGCTACCTGGTTGAATGTGCTCTATTTACTTCTCTTGGTTGCTTATTTTGGACTCTACGAGATATAACTTCCTTGCGCGGTTTGAAATGTTTATTTAAGGGAGTGTTAAATTTCCCAGAAAATATTCCAGAAAACAGTTTTTTGGCTGGAAAGTATTTTCCGTCCGTTTCGTTCATAGGAAAACTAGTTTCTTTGAAGAATTTTTTTTCTAGATTTTATGGAAAAGTAGTGTTTTTATCTTCCAGATTTTTTATCCTGAAAACGAAAACTGGAAAAGAGTGTTTTCCATGAAATACTTTCTTTTCTGGAAAACACTTTTCCACACTTTTCCAAGGAACCAAACACCTTAGCTAGTGAGATTAATTAATGAACTTCCAAACAGCATGGGATAAACATGGTTCAGAAGCATTCATAAACACGGTGGAATTTGCAGGCCCAGTGGCAGTGACCAAGGAGAAAAATGAAGAAAGAATGATACAAAGCCCAGGTGAACCCAATCTTGAGGAAACTACATTGCCAAATTCTGGTCATGTTGAAAGCTCAGATGTGCGCCAGCGCCCTAGCTCCCCGAAGAGTTTGAAAGATGCTGTGAAGCCGAAAAATCGGAGGAAAAACAAAGGGGCTAAAGACACCAGCTAGATCAGCCTCTTAATACATAGCCTTATCAGGTATTTAAATCATCTTATTGATTTTTGCCTGTCTCATTTAGAACCTGACCAGGGATGCCTGGTTGTAAGTTTATTCTGCGAATGCATCTACCTCCTTGCGAGTTTGTTATTTAGACTGTTGATTTGTTGTCTGACAATACATGTTGTACGTATAGGCATCTGTCACACACTTGTCAGTAGCTGGCTTTCGGTGATGCTTGACCGCATTCTGGAGGAAGCTTTGAAGCTGATTGTTCTTAATATGCATCTGATTGATTTGTTGCAATTCCACTGTATGAGCTCGGCATCATCTGATCAGAAATTTGCACCCCCTTGTTTAAAGAACGTGGAAAGGTGGGATTTAAAGAAGGGTCTGAGATAGATTTTGGGCGAAAAAGTGTGGAAACATCTGGCCATAATTTAATGGGATTATGGTTGGATGATCTTTTTCTTTCCATATTTATTTTGTTAGCATCTGGTAGGTTTTTCTTTCATTTTTTTAATATAATTTTTCTCTTTGAGAAGACTACCGGAGATTATTTGTATTATGAGAATTAGTTTTAAACTCTTGTCGAGAACTTTGCTATGGTTCTCGACAAGAGTTTATATGGTTCGAATTTATAGTTTTAAACTCTTGTCGAGAACTTTGCCTCATTAGTGTCTTGTTATCAAAGATGTATGACTGTGCTTTTTTTTTTTTTCTTTACTTTTTTTTCTACTCTTTTTTTTTTTTTCCATTTTTTTTTGACTGTAACGTCTTGTTTTATAAGAGTTATAATATCCAATGAAATGTTTAATTATGTTGCTCCAATTCTCTCTGAAAGAGTGTAGTTCTTTTACTCACCATTATTATCATTTTTTAATCTACTCCATTAAGTTGGAAGCGTATATGGTTGCTGAAAATTTTGACAATTAATTTGCAAACATCGGATTGACCAAATAATTTGCCTCGTGCATGCGAATTAGGAGCTAATTACCTCTAAACATTTTCCCATTCTATACATTTTGGCCATCAAAATGTGCCAACTGGTTCGGATCTTTAATAATATAACTGAAAGCAAAAGGAGAAGGAAAATGTTACACATGAAACACCTTAGTAATAAATAATTAACCGACTTCTGACGTTAATATAACAAGTTGTAACATCATGTACAACCGTGTATCATCTCAATTTTTTCTTATAAACATAGGTTCTAGCCACCTGCAGGTATGTAACGAAGGATGCGAAACCCAGTCCTGCGAGGAGCCAAAAGAAGTAATCGAGATGTGCCTGATTCAGATCGTTCGCGAACCAACCATTTTCTTTCCCCCCAGTGAGTCTATCAATCATAGAAATGAGGAAACTACTGAGAAATCTCCCTAACCCAAAAATGCTCAAGTAGAGAGCGAGCCCTAAACTCCTCAGACAATCCGGCACCTGATCGTAGAAAAACTCTTGCAAACCAACCGTCGCAAAGGCATCAGATATTCCGAATAGCACGTTCTGCGGCGCCAACCACCATACACTCATCGGAACCGTAAGATTCGGCTGATCAACTAAGCCAAAGTCTCTAGCCGTTTTTAGCCTCTTCATCTCAACTAATGCTGCAACAACAGTCGAGACTATGGAGAGAAACATCCCCGTGCCGATTCTCTGAAGCATTGTTATACCAGAGGGTCTGCCGGTAAATCTTCGAGCATAGGGAACGAGAAGGAAATCGTAGATTGGGATGAAAATAGCCGTCGTGATGCCGATACATGATTGCAATGCTGCAGGCGGTATCTGAAATCCGGAGCCAATCTGTCTTTCCATCGTGCTGCCTTGCTTTGTAAATAGAGTCGGCGGTTGAGCGAAAACTAAGGTGTATATTAAGCAAGTAGTCCAGATGGGGAATAGTCGAGCTAGTCCCTTCACTTCAGCCTCGGTCATTTTCTTCGATTGAGAAGAATCGTGAGGCTCGATGAAATCCAATGCCGGTTTATGCTCAAGTGACCTGCATTGCAGAAAAAAAAAAAAAAGAAAAAAAAAAGAACAAGTCAAAATCGTTCAAATGATAATTGTAAGTATTTGTTGGAAAGTATGGCTAGATTTCCGGCTCGGCCAAGCTATTTTTACTCAAGAAGTAAAAGCCGAGCATTTGGTAAACAAAAGCTTCAATTCAAGTTGAGCTTTTATTCAGAGAGATGGATTTTCACTCACCAGAAGTATCACTAGATACATCTCAAGATTAAAAAAAGAAGAAGAAAGTATTACCAGATAATCTCAAATGTTCAAGATGAAACATATTAGCAAACAAGTACAAGTCCTACTAATCAACTCTTACCTGAATTGCTTGCTTTTTTCTGGCAACAGCATTTCATTAGCCTCATCATTCCTGGAAATAAGTTTGCTCCATTTCTTCTTTAACGCTTCGCGGCACACCTCAATAATCCTCACAAACGGGCTTTCCTCTCCCACAAGATGATAGCGATACGTTCTCGTTCCAACGAAAAACGCCAGAAGCGCCAAGCCCATCGCAATGCACGGTAGCCCGAACCCGAGGGCCCATCCCATGTTATCTTGTATATAGTTGAGGACGAGTTGCGCAGTAATAGTTCCCGCACATACTCCAAAGTACCACCAGTTGAAGAACGAGCTTCGCGACGCGCTTTCCACAGGGTCTCTACTGTCGAATTGATCAGCTCCGAAAGCCTGAGCGCATGGTTTGTGCCCGCCGTGTGCGAGGGCAACTAAGTAGAGGGAAAAGAAGAAGAAACCGACTTGAAAAGTCGAAGGCGGAGGGCATGATGAGCTCTCTCCATTGATAACAACGCATTCTGGCGGCTTAAGAGAGGGGAGCGCAGCGGAGAGAGTCAGCAATCCTAAACCCTGCATTACATTGAATTCTATTTCTATTCAGTGTACACGAATAACACTAACGAATTCGAACACCATGCACAGTTTGAGCGAAGTACAGTAACAACAGAAAAAACATTAACATTGACCCGATATTATCTGAGTTCACCTGGACCGAGTCCAAATAATAATAATAATATAAATAGATATTCACATCAAAGATTTGGGACTCTTGAGAAGCTTCAGATGCCAATATTTATCGATCGGTAATGCAGAGAATTGTCAAGAGTTTATGATCCTCATGCCTAATGCAGATTATTATGAATTCCCGAATAATTCCCCGGATACTCACAGAAAAAGAGAGAGAAAAGGCAGGAAATTTCCAGGTACCCGCGATCTCCCAGTACTAATCTGATCAACTCATAACGACAATTCACTAGCCAGCTAAAAATCCAGATTCAACATTTGATCTCAATTCCGCTTTTCAATAAATAGCCACATCACTCTACTGCATCCAAAACAGACGCACAAACTAGTGTGTGTGTGTGTGTGTGTGTTTTTTTTTTCTGGGGTTAAATCTGCGATCTGCTAGTGTTACTGTTTTCTTTCGGCACACATTAATTACAAAAAATAAAAGACAAAAGACAACAGGGATAAAACTAAGTATACAAAAAAAAAAAAAAAAAAAAAAAAAAAAAATAATCGATTGAAAGTAATTTTTTTCTTAATTAATCAATACAAGCCAACTAATAATAATAATAATGATGATAATTAAAGGAAAGTGGGGGGAGACGCGCGCGCACCAGGAAGGAGAGGAAGGAGGAGTAGAGGACGGTGCGGTATCGGCCGAGCCAGGAGTCGGCGACGACAGCTCCGAGGAGCGCGAGCGTGGACGCGGCGCCGGACCACGCGTTCTCGTTGGCCGCGCCCGCCGCCGTCGACTCCCGCAGCGGGCCCGTCAGGTAGCTTATCAAGTTCGACGTTATCCCGTAGTACGCAAACCTCTCCGCCATCTCCACCCCTTCCCATCCCATTCCCCAAAAACGTTAATCAATCACTTATTACTAACTACATAAATTAAATTATAATTTAAATTTATTAATGGCACAAGTAGTACGTACCTATGATGAAGAGAGCGGAGTTCCATCCGCCGTTTGCGGAGGGGGAGATCGGACGGCCCCTGTAGTCCACCACGCCGTCCATGCTCTTCGATGACTTCCCAGAGAGAGCAAGACGAGGGGAGATCTAATTATAAAGAGAACTGAGAGAAGAAGGGAGAGGACTTAGCCACCTGCCTCGATTAGGACGGTACATATACAACAGACCATGTTCCTTCTTAATCGGTTTTCATTATTTATGAGAACGAAAGCACCTAATTTCTTTTTTTCTTTTTTTTTTTTTTCTCTAGTAAATCACTTTTCATGGTCACTATTATTATTATTCTTATATTATTAATTAGTATTGCGACAAAAAGTCTTTGGAAATTACTATGTGATACTCAAATATTACGGCATGGTGCCAGGCCATCTCGGGTTGAGTCAATTAATTCTGAAGTTCAACAAAATTTTTTTCTAAAAAAAAAAATTAATTATTAAAATTATAATATATATATATATATATAAAGTCTAGCTAGAATACTATCGATAGCACCAAATAATTGGTGCTATCAAGTTTTTAGCCGTTGGATAAAAAAATATACGGTTGGGATTATAGTGGTCCCCTAAGATTTTTACTATTCAACCAACCACTTAGTAAATTCTAGGGGACTACTATAATTTCAACCGTATATTTTTTTATCTAACGGTTAAAAACTTGATAGCATCAATGACTTGGTGCTACCGATAATATTCTAGCCTAATTATATATATATATATATAGAGAGAGAGATGCTTTTTATAATAATATATATATTTTTTATTTTTAATTTTGAATTATTTATATATTATGTACATGCACAATTATAATTGAAAGGCTTGCATGAACAACGTGGCACATCCGAGTCCCTCTCCTACGGGAAGATCGGAGAAGCAAGTAGGAGGTTACTACTGTCTGCTTCACCGGCTGCCAAGAAGCTTTCATTCATTCCTTCCACGGGCTGTCCGGACAAATCTTTCGTACTCACAGTCTCACATGCGGAGTTGGTTAGTACCTTCACTGAAAATTAAATAACTTTTGATCGAGCTCAATTTTGAGCAAACATATTGAGGTTTTGTAGCTGTGACTTACTAGCAATCCCAAGGAAATTAAGCTTTGGAGACATTTTGGTGGCCTACAAAGTAATACAGCCATATAAGTTTATGAGCACAATAAAAATATACGAGAAAACCTCGCAATACATATATTTTTGTTGAAAATTTGGTAGAGATTTTGAAAATATGTAGTGGTACTAAAAGTTGAAATTTCGTAATAAAAATGTTAAATTAAAATTTTATTAAATTTTTTTTTTCAAGTAAAATTTGATATAATAATTATAAAAGGGAGAAAAATCAAATCAAAAATCTACTTGCCAAATAAGATTCATTAATTAATTATAAAAAAAATTACATTCCACTTTTTTTTTTTTTTTCTATATAGAATAGTTTCAATTCGAGAACATTTTTTTAAAATTACTTTCATTCCTCTCGTCTTATATAAGGTATACCAAAATCCATGACTACATAATCCACCGCTGGACACATTCTCATTATATATTACATTCACGCACTAGATTAGTCCAAAATTATGAATAATTTGATCATGCCGTATGAATATAATTAAACAATGTCATCATAAAAAAATAATAGCATCTATTATAATTTATTTATATCAAAAGTTATATAATTTATAAATTAATTTAAATTTTACTCTAATTAATATTTAAATCTTAATAATTTTTTTTAGTATATTTAAATATTTATTCTAATTCGAATTCACATAATAGGTGAATTAAAATTCAGAACGCTGTGGATTGTTTATGTATTGTCTGTTTATTATTTATTTATATACATGATGTGAAAGCTTTCATTAAATTGGTGCATCTAGTCTAAATTTGGTCCTGTCCAAATTTGGCGTGCCGGATGGGCCTGCGGATGTCGAAAGAAAAAGACTTTTTTTTGGTAATCCCACCAGAAGTTATTTTCGCCGTCACCTTCAATTCAATTACCGTCACGCTTTGCGCCTGATCTTATTTCATCAAAAAAAAAAAAAAAAAAAAAAAAAAAAAAAAAGAAGTGAGGCTTCTACCTTTCACCTTTTCTTCCCCCTAATTCCGGTGGGTGGATCTCCGCACAAGGGCCTCCTTCGTCGTCTCTCTCCCCCTCACTCTGAGTTTCTTCGTCTTCCTCCTCCTCTGGAATTCCTAGATCTCCATCCATGGACATCCTCATCGCGCAGATCCAAACGGATCTCCGCTCGAGCGACGCCCTCCGCCAATCGGGCGCCCTCCTCCAGGCGCTGCAGCAGTCGGCGGCGGGGCGCGACGTGTCGGCAGTGGCGAAGGCGACGTGCGAGGAGATCATCGCGTCCCCCTCGTCGGCCGTGTGCAAGAAGCTCGCCTTCGACCTCCTCCGCTCCCTCCGCCTCACCCCCGACCTGTGGGACATCGTCCTCTCCGGCGTCGGCTCCGACCTCTCCTTCCAAGACCCCGATGTCGCCGCCGCGGCGCTCTCCGTCCTATCCGCCGTCCCCTCCCACCGCCTCCCCCGCCTCCTCTCCGACGCCCACAAGGACGTCTCCGCCGCCCTCGACTCCCCCGCCGACTCCCTCCGCCTCGCCGCCGTCGACTCCCTCGCCTCCGTCCTCGCCCGCGACGACCTCGTCCTCCTCTGCCACGCCAACCCCTCCCTCCTAGACCGCGTCTCCGCCTGGTGGGCCCGCATCGCCTCCCACGCCCTCGACCGCTCCGACGCCGTCGCCAAGGTCGCGTTCGAAGCCACCTCCCGCCTCTTCCAGGAGTTCGAGACCAAGCGCATGAGCCGCCTCGCCGGGGACAAGCTCGTCGACGGGGAGAACTCCCTCGCGATCCGATCCCAGTGGGTCGTCGCCGCCGTGGACCTCGTATGGAGCAAGCGCAACGCCCTAATGGCGCGATCCCTCATCCTCCCCGTGGAGAGCTTCCGCGTCACCGTATTCCCCCTCGTCTACGCTGCCAAGGCCGTCGCCTCCGGCACCGTCGAGGTGCTCCGCAAGATCTCCAAGCCCGGCGGCGGTGATTCGAGCGCTGCGACGGCGGATTCGAGTGCGGAGAAGCTCGTGGGAGTGTCGGATGTGGTTTCGCATCTCCTACCATTCCTCAGCTCGCTCGATCCGCCGCTCATCTTCGAGGTCGGGATCAACATGCTCTCTCTGGCCGACGTTCCCGGCGGGAAACCGGAATGGGCTTCAGCTTCGATTATAGCGATCCTCACACTCTGGGACAGGCAAGAGTTTTCATCTGCCAGGGAAACCATCGTTAGGGCCGTGGTTACTAATCTCCACCTTCTAGATCTCAGCATGCAGGTAATCATACTTAAACCTTTTTCTTTCCTTTTGTTGCTTAATTTATGGTGCTTAGATGAACAATTAATGTAGAGTTATCTGCAGATTATGTGGCGGATAGGAAACTTTTACCTTTAGATATGAACTTCCAATGATGAACTCTTGGCATATAATTGATTCACGTGATTTCAAGTCAGCAAATTCTGTATCACCAGATTGCAAAACATGTAGTTAGAATTTGTTTAGATGTTAGGCGCTCTACTAACTGATAACTATCCTTTCATTTTAAGGGCAAAAACTCCTGCATTTCGCCTATTTAGTTACCATAAGGCTGTAGGAGCTAAAACATCTTTGCTTCTGCTGCTGCTGCTTCTTGAATGCAGAGCTTATATATATATATATATATATATATATATATATATATATATATATATATATATATATATATATATATCTGCAGGCGAATTTACTTCCACTTACTCTGAATGCAGGTATCACTGTTCAAAAGGCTGCTTCTTATGGTGAGAAACTTGAGGGCAGAATCGGATCGCATGCACGCTCTGGCGTGCATTTGCCGTACAGCTCTCTGCGTTGATCTTTTTGCAAAGGAAAGCGTACGACGAGGACAAAAGCCTCTCCCTGGAACAGATGTCGCTTCTCTCTTTGAGGAATTAAGGATCAAAGATGATCTAAACAGCACTACTAGTAAAAGCTTGTTCAGAGAAGAACTAGTTGCTTCGCTGGTTGAAAGTTGCTTTCAGCTATCTCTTCCCCTTCCTGAGCAAAAGAATTCTGGTACAGAGAGCAGAGTCATTGGTGCTTTAGCTTATGGAACTGGTTATGGCGCGTTAAATTGGACTGAACCTGCTTTGGAGGTCGTGGAAGTTTGCCGGCCTTGTGTTTTATGGGATTGTGATGGGCGGACATATGCTATAGATTGCTATTTAAAGTTGCTTGTGAGGCTTTGCCACATATATGATACAAGAGGTGGTGTGAAAAGAATCAAAGATGGTGCATCGCAGGACCAGATTCTGAATGAGACGAGGTTGAGAAACTTGCAATTTCAGCTGATCAAAGATCTTCGCGAGGTTAGTATAATCCCTGTCTATCTTTATATTCAACTTGACAGATATTCCTTTTTCCGAACAAGACTTTCCGGCTAGTCTGCAAAAGGTTTCTAGAGATGCACAATAATTTTGCTTATCAGATCTTAAATATTAGGGCTTGATCTGTTAACTGTTAATCAAATCAATGTTGATCTGTCAAACCTTATACTAAAGTACAGTCTTAGTTCTACTTGTTTGTCTGCATGCACAAGTTCTTTTCCTCTTGGAATCTCACGCTAACATGATAGGTGTCTTGTTCATTGTTGCTTTCTTCATAGACTTGAATTCGATCTGGTTAAAAGATGTCGCTTCAAATTATGTTTATATATTTTTAGACAACTAATTTATTCTACCTGAATTGAAACATGCATGTTGGTATCGTACAGTCATTCTTTATGCAAGATATGATAAAAAAAAAGAAACTGTTTCTTGTTAGGTGCACACGCCAAGGATATGTGCGCGCATCATCTGGGCTATCGGTGAACACTTTGATCTGGAAGGTTTGGATCCACTTTTAGCTGATGATCCTGAGGATCCATTAAATATAATTATTTCAAACATACACAAGGTCTTGTTTAACAATGAAGCATCTGCAAGTAGTTCAAATAGGCTGCAAGATGTGCAAGCCGTCCTTATAAGTGCACAACGTCTGGGATCAAGAAATGCCAGAGCAGGCCAGCTTCTAAGCAAAGAACTCGAAGATTTCAGAGCTAGTACTTCAGCTGATTCTGTTACCAAACATCAATCCCGCTATATTTTGCAGACAATAAAGTATGTCACCAGTCATCCAGAGAGAAGGTTGGTGCTTTATAGCATCTTTTGGCAATAGATATGGAAGGAAACAATGATCACTTCCTAGCTTAGTTTTTTAATTTCTTCAATTTTAGTTTCTTATTCTGGTATAGTTTAAATTTATTATGTTATATCTTTTGCTTTGGGAAAAAATAGATGGGCTGGTGTAGGTGAAGCTACAGGAGACTACCCGTTTAGCCACCACAAGCTCACAGTTCAGTTTTCAGAGGCATCTGCAGCTCAAGATAGAAAATTGGAAGGATTAGTTCACAAGGCCATTCAAGAGCTTTGGAGGCCAAATCCCAGTGAATTATCTCATCTTCTGATGAAAGGCATAAGTTCTACTCATCATAAAGTGCCTCCAAAAGTATACACGCTGACTGGAAGTAGCGACCCTTGTTATGTTGAAGCATATCACTTGGCAGATTCAACTGATGGAAGGATTACGCTACATTTAAAGGTAAGCTTCTAATAAATGTTGATTTCTTTTTTTTCACTTGACTTGTTTGGCATTCATTGTAGATTTTATTTAGTTAATGGAAGGATCTTTTCTTAATGCAAAGGTTTTGTTTTTCTTAGTCTGTGGCTGCAAATCAAACATCCATTGGATATAATCAGCAATTGATATTGCTAAGGATGTCATTTCAGAGTCTATACTCGTTTTGAATGAATCACATATTCTCATTAAGTTTATTATTGCAGATACTAAATTTGACCGAGTTGGAACTCAATAGAGTTGATATCCGTGTTGGACTTTCAGGAGCATTATATTATATGGATGGATTCTCTCAGACTGTTCGTCAGCTACGAAATCTTGTCTCACAGGTTTCTTCACACCCTAATGACCATTGTTTATTCTGTTCATCCAAGTCTTAATCGTTTGTCCTATTTATCGTTAATGCCATAATTATAACAAAAAAGGCAATTCAGATTTTCGCAGAAGACTAAACAAGCAGCTTAAGTTCTGACAGCAAATGACCCAAAACTGTTTAAACATTATCCTAAGCAAATGGAATATGATGGTTATTTTCATTGATAGCTGAAAATACCAGATCTTTCATAACCTAAGTTTTCTTTCATCTACCCCATTTACCATCAGAGGCATGATATATACAGTAATAATTAACAAGACAAGATTAGAGTTATGATACTATGAATGTTATATTGCTAAATGATTTGACTCTTTACTGCAGGATCCAGTCCTTAGCAGTGTGACAGTTGGGGTCTCTCATTTTGAGAGATGTGCCCTCTGGGTTCAAGTACTGTATTACCCATTTTATGGTAGCGGTGGAGCCATAGACTATGAAGGAGATTATGCAGAAGAAGACTCTCAAATCATGAGGCAAAGGCGCTCTCTAAAACCCGAATTAGGAGAGCCAGTAATACTGAGGTGTCAGCCTTATAAAATCCCACTAACTGACCTTCTTTTGCCCCATAAACTCTCTCCAGTAGAGTATTTCCGCCTGTGGCCGAGTCTACCGGCTATCTTGGAGTACACAGGCATGTATACTTATGAAGGTAGTGGTTTTAAAGCCACTGCTGCACAGCAGTATGATACTTCCCCATTTCTTAGTGGGTTGAAATCGCTGTCGTCGAAGCCTTTCCATCAGGTCTGCTCGCATTTCATCCAAACAGTGGCAGGGTTCCAAGTAAGATCATTTCTTTAATCGCCTAGGGTTAGTTGCAAAAGATTTTGCGACTTTGGTCCATGAAATATTTTCAACGCTTTGGGCTAAAATCTCTTTTGTCGATGAAATACCCCTGGCTTTCCTTGTGCTAAATCTCTATATTAGAGTTCCAGCAAGGTAAGGTTAATCTGACCCACAAAAACATTTTAGTTCAATAATGCAAAGAAGGGTTGATTATTCGTTCAAATGATATTAAAGACTTCTTAACGACTCCTTTTAAGTTGCTTGAATATTTTGGCTGTAAAACTTGTAAAGTAAACATCAACCTTGTCTCCTATTACAGTGACCGACACTAGTAGTTTTTTCTCCTTTCTGTCACAGTACCTTTTAAAACAATTTATACACATAACCGTTGAATAACTAAATATCTACATATTTCAGTTGTGTTATGCTGCGAAAACTTGGTATGGTGGCTTTGTGGGCATGATGATTTTCGGAGCCAGTGAGGTGAGCAGAAATGTGGATCTGGGAGATGAGACCACTACGATGATGTGCAAATTCGTTGTCCGTGCCTCCGATGCATCAATAGCAAGAGAAATCGGATCAGATATCCAGAGCTGGTTAGATGATATCACTGATGGAGGCGTTGAGTACATGCCCGAAGATGAAGTGAAGATCGCAGCAGCCGAAAGGCTTAGAATATCGATGGAGAAGATAGCCTTGCTTAAGGCTGCCAAACCGAAACTGCAGCCCCAAAAAACTGAAGAGG
This sequence comes from Tillandsia fasciculata, assembly GCA_029168755.2. Classification (NCBI taxonomy): domain Eukaryota; kingdom Viridiplantae; phylum Streptophyta; class Magnoliopsida; order Poales; family Bromeliaceae; genus Tillandsia; species Tillandsia fasciculata. Next base: position 20,188,797 of record CM054946.1, on the reverse strand, counting down.
AAGAAGATGAAGAGAAGAAGAAAGAGGAGGAGGTTGATGAGAATGGGAATCCGAAGGGACCTTCGACGCTGTCTACGCTCACAGCGGAGGAAGCGGAGCACCGGGCACTGCAGGCAGCGGTGTTGCAAGAGTGGCACATGTTGTGCAAGGAGAAAGCCATCAAAGTCTAGCAAAATTTGGCTTCTCAATCAGCTTTTTGTAGTGTACTGTAGATTGTTCCTGATTGTTACCTGTATGGCGCGTTTCTGCCACTCTTCTTGATTTGTTCAATTCTTTTGCCCAATCTGTAGATTTATGTCACTTAGCAAAACATATTTGGAGAATTATTTTGAGGTCTTGTTTGCTGTCATTAACGAGGACGCGGGTTTTTTTTTTTTTTTTTTTTTTTTTTTTTTTTTTTTTTTTCGTTTGCGCGCGCGGAAAAAAAAAGGCCTGCCAAGAGTTATTATGTGCAGGGCAAAACAAGTAGGCATATTTTAGTTAATTTATGCTTTTTATGATCCATAAAAGACAACACTTCATACTGTAAATACAACACCAAAAACACTTCTTCACACTTCTTCACTGAAACCCTCTAAAACATCGAAGGGTGCCATGATATTAACAAACACAAGCATTGGCTGGCTCAAAATACTACAATGCGGCATCACAACCATTCCTGACCACTACGCTACTTAAGATGCCCAGAAGGGAAACAGCAGAGGACAAGAGTTCAATATATAAAACAATGAAAAGTATCAAAAAAAAGAAGAAAAAGATGATAATATTTTCACCCTCTAGATTGAGCCTTCTACCTGTACAGAAGAATACATTCCAATTATTCTCTGTTCCCAAGGAATAATTAACATGCTGTGTAATCAGAAACAAATACCAGCACTTCACTGGCCAACTCTCCCCCGCAAAATGAAAAGATGCAAATAAAAGCATCAACCTTCACAAAATCTAAACCATTGCTGAGAAAAAACATGCTAAACGACCACAGCTTTTTTCCGTATTAGCTGCTGATGAGAAATTAAAGTTGCAAGCCAACAGACAAGAAGATCTTCATCGTTCATGTAAAAAGAACAGACGATGGCTGCTTGAAGCTGGAACTGTTCCCTTTAAAGGATGAGCTAGCAATAGATCTGTCCTTCGAAACCACATTGCCTACAACCGCCACATCAGAGGAGTTTGATGGGCCACTCTCAGTAGTATCCCCCGGTCTTAGCCAGATCTTAATATGACCCTCCCGGCAAATGGTAAGAACTGACTCATTAGTGAAAATCAATCCGGAAAGTGGTTCCACGTGCACCCGATGGGCCACTAGAGGAGCAAGCTTAGGCACATTCCGCATGCTCGGTGCGGGTTGAAGAGTACCCATGGGACAAATATTGTCCCAGTGAGCAGAATGACTTAAACTGCTGTTAAAAGTTGGTGAACCACCGGAAGGATGGCGCAGTGGCACCGCAATCTCATCCATTGACAAGTCCCACAAAAGCATCTGAGCATCCTGCAAAATTCGATAGTAGTTATTTATTGTGAATGAGAGATTAACATGCTAAGCACAGAAAATAAGACCAGAAAAAAACAAAATCCCTATTGTCCAGTGAAAAGCCACATATCCAGGTACGTAGTACAATTTGCCCTATTATTTTATAACTTGCTGAGAATATCCTTTTACCTGGCCAACAGAACCAAAGCGATACACAATATTCTCTCCTGTTCCATCAGAATTTGGTGCAGACCAATAGGAATCAAAAGCAACTCCGCTAACCTGGCAATCAACTTATTAGAATAGGTTGACCATTTTATCAATGTAGAATTAGATAATGTCCTCAAACTTACCCATGAATTATGTCCTTCTCCCCATGCTACTATCTTCCTGTCCTCCATGCTCCAAACTTGTACAAGATCATCTTCCCCGCCAGTCAACAGATACTTCCCATCCGAACTGAGAGCGCGAACAGTCAGTGCTGGTCAGATTTGTCTCCTCAAAAGAAACAGACAGTAAAAAACAAATGGCAAAACCTAGAATGAGGCCAGCAGAATATATAAATAGCTGTAAGGCAGAAGATGATACCATATAAAACACAACAAATAATTTGACAAAAACGAGAGGCCACTGAAGAACCTCATGCACATAGGAAGTGAAATTAGGCATGATATTTTCTATTTAGTGTTAGAGTACGTAAACAAATGTCATGACTGAAGATAAGCCACGAACGGCTAGTGATCAGATCACAACATACATATCAAAAAAAAGAACCAAATGTCAATGATACATATCACGAAACGACCAACATAAATACACTGCATATTACCTCCAAGTGCAACAAAGCAAAGCACCATAATAGCTTTTCCCACCAAATATTAATTGCTCCTTTGAGAAGTCAAATACTCTCAGATAACCTACAAGAGTTACTATGTTTTAATTAACGCAGTGGTGACTCTCCACTTACTATAAAAGTAATGATCATCAAAATAAAAGAATCTAACTATCCCAGTCAAGCAAATACCATCTCGCCCCACAGTGGCCAAGTATGCCCCATCTGCTGAGAACGAAATGCTATTAATTGGACCCTGACAAATATGCCATCTAGCAACTGGATTGCTCTGCAAGAAAAACAACAAATTTCTGGATTGATGATAACATGGTGATGGTGGATATATAACACCACACCTACTCTTATCAGATACAAGCAACGGCATTGTTAATTCTAGCAATTTTCAACTCATACTTCAGTCTTAGTCTTGTTCTTCAAAATCTAAATGCTTGCCACCGACTCAAGTATCAATTATCTTTTGAAAATCATAAGTCCATATTAGTTTAGCAGGTTCTCATTGAACTACGTTATGCTGCTTATGCAGGAAAATCTGGATGGCAAGTTCGTCAGCAGATGCAAATCATGCACTTTAAAACCGGATTAGCATATTAATTGTTGGACAAAGCTTCTTTACCGAACACTCTTTAGAATTCCAGATAATACCCACCAGGGTAATAGGACTCAACTTTCAGTCATCTCCAACAACAATCATCATCAACCTAGTCTTACATTGTTCCAGAATCTTAGCATCGCTAAGGTCAAAAAATGCAAACTATAAAAGCTAACCAAAAATGGCACCCCTAGCAATCAATACTACATGGGACCAAAAAAGTGAGATACTTTGAAGAAAATCAGGCTCTTATAGTGTTCAGGGAAAAATTGCAAAGTTAATCTTCAAATTTAACACAACAAGACAAATTCTGCAGAAACCACGATGTGGTTAATGTGGCAAGGTGAGTTGAATACATCCCAAGAGACAATATAACAAACAATAAAAGAATTGTAACATTTGTAGACTAGGCGCTAAATCACGGAAGACAATAATTCACTAGTTAAAATTCTCTGTAAATGATTCAAAAACAAGCAAAGTTCTTGTATTTTTTCCATCAAAAGACAAGTTACTTGTAGGTGAGGTCGTTAACAAGCATTCTTATGAATTTCAAGAGATCAGCTATCACTAACTTGGTAATAACATTTAAGTTAGCTTCAGTGCAACATCAAATTAGTACACTGCATTACCTTACTCGACTTAGCATGTGCAACAGTAAATTGTGTTTGATCCTTGACGACAGGAAAGGAACAATCAGCAGTCCCATCCTTGCTCTACATAAAGAGGACACAAAAGAAAGTTTCTAACAGGAGATAAAAGGTAGACCAGATTAAACAGTAAGAAAATCTGTTGAAATGTCTCACTTTTTCATAGATATATAAGTTTCCATCGGTGTGACCAACAACAAAAGCACCGTTACCTTTTGGCACCCATGCAAGACAAGTGCATTTACTGCAGGAAAAAAATGACATGTTTAGAAAATGAATGGTGCATTATGGAAGAAAGGTGCACAAGCTTCCACAATGAATATAAGAATATCCACTTCCAAAAGTTAATATCAGATAGGTAGATATATGCTCAAAGCCTTACAGCAATACATGAAAAAAAGGCCAACAATCTGACCAAGAAACAGTGCAGAAATAAGAACGGAAAATTATAACAACCATGTTAAATATGCATATATAGTATAAATTTACATAAAGCTCACTATTACAGAATAATATGAATTTTGAAAAACTATGATTCCTTTGTAGTTTGCAAAGGCAAACATGGGAAAATCATGTCAAAATCGAACATATATTTATATAATTCACCTAGAGTATCAGCGGGCAATACATGCCTATTATTAATGGTGCCGTCCTTGTTATAATGCTGAACCGCAACAAGTTTTCTTCCAGGATCCTGCAATTGCTGCCTCAGTGACACCAAATATACTGTAGTAATAAGGTGAAAGCATTAGCAGGACAGATCTATGAAAGGAAACAAGTATAAATCAATAATAATTGAGACCAACCGTCTCCTGATTGCAACGCAATGAGCAAGTCATGCCCGTCCTTTGCTTCTGGATCAAATGCATGGCACACCGGAATTGAATTGCTGAAGTGGATTGACTTAATCGGATCCTGATGTGAAATATATTTTCAGAGACCCCTAAATCACTGTGCATATCAAATAACAAACACAGAACGATCAGGAAGATAAAAAAACCTTGTCTTGGGAATTGAGGTCGCTGACGAAGAGTGTGTCGGCGAAATTGAAAATGAGATACGTTCCCTTCCCATCGTAATTGGCCTGAGGACCACTCAAACCTGTCGATGATCCTACCAACCCTCCGATCCTACTGCTCTCGGCCCGGCTCACCCCATTTCCACCGACGAAGCTAAGCGCCCGGCTCCCGTTCCCGGATCCGAGCAACCTAGCCGCAGCGGATCGCATCCCGCTACTGGATGTAGGGGTCGTAGGCGCCGCCGAGCTCTGATTCGTAGGTTTGTCCTTCAGATAGGCTATCGTCAACTGCGATCACGAAAGAGCCCAATGAAACCCCTATGTTCCGCATACAATATCGAATCAAAAAGATCGATAGAATCGCCCAAACCCACAAACCCCACCCTTGCTTCCAGAGCGGTACCTGAGAGACGGCTTTGCCATGGGAGTAGTGAACGAGGATGGAGGGGTGCGACTTCTCGTACTGGAGCTTGTACCGGCCCTCGGGGGTCTTGAAGTAGCTCTTGAGGCTCGGGGATTGGGAATTGAGTGCGGAGGAAGAAGACGAGGCCATGATCGGGGAGCTAGGGTTACCGAGATCGAAGGGATCGTCGAAGCGGGATCATACTCCTCCCTCTTTCTCCTCTTCGAGGGGCCTGAGATTCGGGGGTAGAGGGGATAAGGGCTAGGGTTTTGCCAAGGGGTGGGGGGGATGGCGACGAGATCGAGGGTTTCGAGGAGTCGTGCGTAGCTTCGTCGGGGTCGTCCAACGGTTTCGAAGAGAGGGGGGAGTGAGAATAGGAGAGGAACAGCGCTATTCGGCGAGGCTTTCGTCATGATCGGCCCTGCTTCTTGGAGAAATATCCATGGACCTGGTCTACCACATCATCATCCCACAACCCTCCTCCATCATAGACCGAGCAAACACCGGGCAGGGCCTAATTTGTGGCCCGATTTAACTGGGGCCCAATATGCTGGGCTGCTCTAACCAAAGTGAAAAGGCTAGGCCCAACCAGGTTTTTACAGGCCTCCAAATTTAAGTTTGAGGCCTGCCTAATATACTGGGCCGGGTTGGGCCAGTTATTATTTTTTTTCTTATTAGGCTTTGACTTTGATTTCTAACCCAATGCAACCAAGTAGGTCGGACTCATTCCCAGAGCTCAGATTCAACAATTGATCAAATACAGCAAATACAACCCCATGGAACGTAATGTGTACAGGTACAATAAAATGTCTAACTCTTGCAGTAAAAGCTGTATTTTATGCATATCTAAATTTTAATTTGCTGTATTAAAAAAGTTCGAACAATCAAAATTATTCCAATTATTATTATAGTTTATTTAATTTTAGATTCTTTTCCCTTCTAAAACAAAAGAAAAAAGAAATACGAAAGTTTTATTATTATTATTATTATTATTATTATTATTATTAGGCTAAATTACAGAAAACCTCCTATCATATCCCGCTTTTCCACTTTACCCCCTGTCATTTAAAAGTCGACAATCTGCCCCTCGTAATTATCGAATTGTGCAATAACCCCCGCCGTCAGTTGACCGTCAGTTTTTTTAAAAATATAATTTTTTATACCCAAAATACCCTTGGAAAATATTCATAAAAAAAAAAAAAAAAAAAAAAAAAAAAAAAAAAAAAAAAAAAAACTTCGGAAAGTAGGAGGCATTTTCGTCAATTTACCATTTCCGTTAACGGCGTACCCCTAAAGACATTTCTGAAATTACGAGGGGGCAGATTGTCGACTTTTAAATGACAGGGGGGTAAAGTGGAAAAGCGGGATATTAGAGGGGGTTTTCTGTAATTTAGCCTTATTATTATTATAAGTAAAAAATCAAAAATATAAATTTATCCTATTAAATTTAATTTTCAGTTAATATTCGAAATAACAGAAAAATAAAAAACAATCCCACCAAAATCCATCCCCGGCCGCAGGTGAACAGTGATTTTTATGTTGCCTTAAAAACGCTCCCATCCGAAGCTTCTTCCTCTTTAACCCTTCACCTCGCGCCCGAGCCACCTCCGCGCGCCTCTCGAAGCTTCTCCGTTTCCAAACCCTCCGCCTCCGCATCTATTTATATCTCTCTTCCCCCTTTCTCCCTCTCTCTTCGTCCCCGATTAGGGTTTTTCGGGGCGATGCGTCGGCGCCGCCTCTCCGACGAGCCCCCTCGCACTCGCTCTCGCCGCGCCGCCGCCGAGCGGAGGAGGCCGTGCCGCCACTCGCTATGACATGGCCGCCTCCGCTGGGTCTCAGCACCGCTGCGTCTTCGGTGAGCGCGCTCTCTCTATCTCTCTCTTGCCCCTTTTTTTTTGCCCTATTACTCTTCGATTTGTTGATGCATCGACAAAGATCGAAGCTTTTTAAGTTTAGTTGATGCGAAGTTGTAATTGGTGGATTGATTGTTCGATTGGGATGCGTGGCAGTTGGGAACATACCGTATGATGCGACGGAGGAGCAGTTAATTCAGATTTGCGAGGAGGTTGGGCCTGTTGTGTCGTTCAGGTTAGCTCTCTACGGAAAATCCTAGAATTTGGAAGTAGTTTGGTAATATTTTTTTGGAATTTGGAGATTTGATGTATTTGAAGCTAGATCAAGTGTTTGGATTTGGTTGCTTCATTGCTGCGGAGTGTTTAGGCTCTATTTGGAGTGTTACTAAGTGTTTTCTCGTTTTGTTCACTGTAAAAATAGGAAATCATGATCTCTATATTGCAAATTTATCAGTTTCCTATGATTTTCCTTTGCTAAAAAATCGTCAATTTGTATTGGCATTACAATTGTTAGAAGAATGGACTGCAATAAGTTGCTTCACAACCTAGTATGAGATCCGTCAATCTTTTACTGAGTTTTGCTTCTAGGCTGGTGCATACTGTTGCACTGAAATATGAAAGTACTAGTTTTGGGCTTAATTGTTCAGAATTCTTTAGTTTCACGACAATAATCTTCCAGCCCTTCTGACTTAAATGCTTATTTTTCATCCCTCGAATGTTGGAAATTATTAGTTTCTCCTTTCCTATAACAAACATCATTAGTGTGATTTAATATGCTGCTAAAAAGAGAGCTCCGACATAATTGTACTAGGATATTACATATATTCTTTTTTCCTCTCCACTTCATATTTCTAACCCTTTCAATTGTATGTCAGATTAGGACTGACTTTCATTTTTAATTCGGGCGTTTCAATTCAGCATTTTATGTTGTCTTATAACCTTGATTGTTTCGTTGCGCTTCTGTGTTTTGTCGAAATAATTCTTGATTTTACTGGTATAAGTCTGTGATTTTGGTCTTTCATTTCCTATGCAGATTGGTAGTTGATAGAGAAACAGGAAAGCCAAAAGGTTATGGATTTTGTGAATACAAGGACGAAGAAACTGCTCTAAGTGCACGCCGGAATCTTCAGGGCTATGAGATAAATGGCCGTCAATTACGAGTTGATTTTGCTGAAAATGACAAAAATGCTGATAGGAACAGAGAACAGGTTGAAGTTATTCAACTGCTTTCTGTATAAGAAAGTTCAATTCTTTGGAGTTTTCTGTTAAATTAAATAACACCTGTACCATTTTTTATGTGTATGAAAGAGAATATTTACATCTCTCTCTCTCTCTCTCTCTCTCTCTCTCTCTCTCTCTCTCTCTCTCTCTCTCTCTCTCTGTAGTTGTATTTAGTGTATGTGAATGTGCAAATGTATGCATGCATTTACCGATTGTGCTGAATGCGCTTTAATGTAGACTTGTTGTACTACTAAGCTGCTTCACTTAGTAAAATAACTCTTACATTTTTAAGAAACCAAAATTTTTAATAGTATTTGGACTAGTTATCAAAATGCATTTAGAAATGTATGTAAGCATTTCAAGGTATTTAGAATCGTACTGGTATTAGGATCCAAATTTGCTTCTTTAGTATAAGATGACTTGATACTGGAACAATGCACTACATTCTTTTAAACAAGAAGTACAACGGATGATTTTTAGAAGTAATTGCAGTGAAAACACATGATGGTACTCACTCAAACTAGAAGTTGCAATTTGTGCTTAAGTGCAGTTTGGTGGATGCACAGCAGTGCATTTGGGACAATGCTCATCAAATTGGTGATAATGCTCATCAAATTGGTCTTCAAATAAGTAGCTAATAGTATATCTGAATTCTTGATCTTTTTTGCAGGGTCGTGGTGGACCAGGGATGGCACCAAACATTGGTCGGTTTCTCTCTTTATTCGTTGTAGTTCATTTTATCCCATATGTCTCCTTTCTTTGATTTTGTACTTTGCACCATTTTTGTTAATAATTTTTATAATGGGAACTGTCCAGATGCTCAGAAACAATTTGGTGGGCCTTCTATATTAGGTGACTCGGCTCTGCATCAGCCAATAGGTCTTCCTTTAGCTGGAAATGCAGCTTCTCTCATGGCCGGAACTCTTGGAGGAGCTCAGACTACAAGCATGCAAAATGGTTTACCAGTTCAGCCAGGATTAGGCAATGATCCCCTTACTCATTATTTGTCTAGAATGTCTAGGCATCAACTAAATGAAATTATGTCTGAGATGAAGGTTGTTATCTATTCTTTACATACTATCAATCCACTAAAATGGGAACTTCTTAGTAGAAAAGTAATGGTAAATTGTTTATTTGGGTTTGAGGACAGACCTTGGCTACTCAGAATAAGCCACTGGCAAGACAACTGCTGCAAGGGAGCCCTCAATTGCCAAAGGCTCTATTTCAGGTTAGGTTCTGGTAGTTCAACTTACGGAAGTAATTAGTTGCCACTGTTTTACGAGATGAGCAATGCATCCTGTGATGGCTTAGTTTGTTTTTCAAAATATGAACTCATCAAATGAAATGTCTGGTCTGGGCTGACCTCTTAAGTACATTAATGTATTTCCTATGTGATTCTTTTTTATTTTGACTATATTGTTTACCTATTTTGTCCTATGATTTCGTTTGTCCTAAAGTGTTCGGGAGAGCTTGAGGAATTTCTACTAGAAATCCTTCCATCTTATAATAGATTAGAGATACTAAGTTTTGGTGATGGTAGGTTGCGCTGATGAGTACCAAAGCTTGTATTTGTCAACAAAGCCATATTTAGGTGTAAAGCAATATACATTAGGCTTACAAAGAATAGTGGTGCTTCACTTCTTTTGAAACTTTTTCCCCCATTGGTTTGCTTCTTATGGAGCTGGTTGCTGTTTCATTTTTTTTGCATAACAATTCTCTTCTACGGTACAGGCACAAGTTATGCTTGGTATGGTGACTCCACAAATGGTCAGTCTCACTTGCCCCGAGAGTCAAAAAATATAAAAATTTGGAAATTTCTTCTTAAGTTGTATTTTTTTTTTTAAAAAAAAAATACAGATGCAGATGGCGAAAGGCCAGAGCTCCTCACACCCTTCATTGCAACTTGGTCAAACACTACCACTTCAACATATTCCTCAGCAACTGCCAATACCGAGCAAATCTGGTCCACCCAATTTCCCACCTGTTCAGCCTCAGTCTCTCGCTAGCCTTTCTGTCCAGCCAACACCAACTTTATCATTATCAAGAGACCCTATGCCACAAGTTCTACCCACTGTACTTCAGCAAAATCCGAGACCATTGGGATCTGCAAATTTGGTACCTCAACCTCAATTCAACCTTCCAACTGCAAGTATCCAGCAATCACACTTGTCCCGCCGTCTTCTATCTCAGGTAAGGACTATATTTATCATCTGCGAAATTCAATATTGGTTGATAAGTCTTAGCTGCAGTCGCTGTTGAAGTATCCGGCAAATCTAAACCCACATACCCTGTCAGGCTATTTTACTTGTTTCCCGTTTATCCTGATTGTACGCAATAAAAGTTTTGTTTTATTCTGTACCCTGTACAACAAGATGAATAATAGGAAATAAATTCTTAAATATTTGGAGACTAATTTATTCTCTCTTTGAGGATAGACTGGCCCATTAAATGGCCCATTGCTTTCCAGTGGATTAGAGACACTTCCAAAGGAAATGAGAACACCTGCTCCTATGAGTTCTGATACTACTTGGGCCTCCAGAATCAATACACAAACTTCAGATCCGAGGTTAGTGGACCAAGCGGGGCTTGTGAGCCATATGCGAGAAGCAAGCCATCCCCTGAAGTTAAGAAAATTGGATGATGGAGCATCTGCTCCCGGCTTGATTAGTGGCAGCTCTTCTGTAACTTATTCTGTTCCAGCTCAAACAATTGGCTCAGGTGCTGTGTCTGGGAGCCAAGTGGCAAATGCTGATTCGATGCCACAACCAGAGAGACAGATGCCTCAGGTACTCAATTCGTGAGTAGGTGATGGACAGTTTATATTCTCATCTCTTTTCATTTTTAATGTTTAGTTTCTTACAGGGGGTGTTTTTTTATCTTAGGCCTTTCTCTCAACAGATGGTAGCTGCTAATTTTTCATCTCTGTTCTTATTTTACATCATCTTAGTCCTTCCAATCAAATTCTTGCCCTAGTGTATTACTTCACTTACATCTTTTCTAGTATTTGCATATTTCTGTTATTTTTACATAGTTATATCATATATATTCTTTTATCAAATAACAAAACATTCTTTTTTGTACAGATTGCACCTGAGGTTGAGTCGGCTCTTCTGGAGCAAGTCCTTAGTCTAACACCTGAGCAGTTGAGCTCATTGCCTCCAGAGCAGCAGCAGCAAGTGCTTCAGCTTCAGAAGATGTTATCAGCAAACAAATAGTGTGAGCTTCAGTTATTCCTTATTCCCTTAGCTGAAGATGTGGGGGGGACACGCGGAAGAATGAAGAATCGTCCAAGTTACAACACAAACTCTCTTGTCCAACATAAATTATTTTGCCCTCCACGCTATTCTTTTCGTGTAAAATGTTAGGGAAGAAGCATAATGCACCCTCACATAAGGGTGAGTGAAGATTTTCTTGATTCAGTGTAACAATAGATGAAATTTTATAGTGGTAGAGGAGAAACCAAAAAAGTGTTAGTTTCCATGTTTATTCTGTTCTTTTCAAGGTGAACGCCCGGCTGGCACTTTATTGCAAGTACCGGCAATTGCGGATATTCATTTTGTTTATTCCTCATATTCTGACTGCTATGCCAGGCAAAGATTTTCCCTTTATTTCCTATAGTTTGCGGAGCAATACTGCATGTATAATTTTATGAGGGATTAACAGAAATTGTTGGGTTAATGGTTGTTTGAGATGATATGTTTGGTTGAGAATCTTAGAATACTAGAGTATTTGTTCTGTTTTTAGCCCGGGATCACATTCTTAATGAATAAAACAGATAACAAGCTATTTTTTTTCTTAAAAAATAAAATTTCATGCGGAATACAGGTTTCCCAGTTACATGTAAGGGGTTCGATACCTCTGCTTTTACATCAAATCTGTACTTAACGCATATCAATTAGCAAGATCTCTGTATGTAGAAAAAATTTAAAATGCGACTGTCATGTAGATGGCGTGATATCTCCAAACAATCACATTTATCTTCTAGAGTTGGAATATACATGACATGGTGTGACTACCAGATAGTATACTTCCTCTTCCTCCTGCATGTAATAGCCTCCGAGAGTTTTCTTACTTAGGCTCGTTATATGTGTTGTGTATCACGTCCTGAGTTATTTTCTTTTACATTTTTGGGGTGTGTGGTTTTGAGAGTCGAGACTTGCTCTTCATGAAAGGTATGGCAAGTTCATAACTAGGATAAGAAAATCATACACAACCAAGTTCTTAATCAGCCAGGGTTGAATCAATGAGATACTCGAAGAATGAACAGGTTAGGTAATAATCCCCATAAATAAACATGAAACATTGCATTTCTTTTAAAAAATAAAGTGTCCAAAGATATACAGAAAAATACTTGTGTTTCAAAAAACAGTGGCGGGTCAACTGATGCATTTTCACAATAGTTGGCAGGAATTTGATGCTAGATCCTTATAACCATGAAAGCTAAAACCTCACATCTCAATCCAAATGAGAGGCAAAGTATGAATCTACCAAGTTCACCCTCAACAACTAATAATCATTAAACAGTCCCTTACTCTTCCTTATCCCCTGGTTGATAACCTTCTCTTCGGCTTTCGCTCTCGGATGTGGATCTTTCCGTGAGTTCAGGCTCGGCTTCACTTTGTCTTACTTGGGGATGATCATTCACACCTTGATTGCTCAAATGTTGCATAAGCATGAGAAGACCAACCACAAAGACGACAAGGTAAACCGTCCTGATGTTGACAAGTGACTTGAAGAAACCAAGCAGTGAAGGGCCACTGACTCTTTTCTTGATTGTTTTCCCTTCTCTGTATCCTTCAAGGAAACGGCTTATCTGCGATGCTTGATCCTCCTCGTCGAGGCTCTCTGAACCCACAACCTTTATTAGAAAAACATTCAATTAACATTTAACTTCCTTGGATTTTATAAACAAATATCTATTACATTGACCTCTTTAAAAGAATGCGGAGAAGACGCCAAGTAAGCCGAGTTAAGAAGTTATTGTCTATGTCCCTCATGTAAGTATCAGTCACAGGTTTAACAATGTCTATTACATAACAATCTTTACTTTTAAGAACCATATGCAGTTTAAAAGATAACATGGATTTTCACTTTCAATTAATTTGATAGAATATGAAGAAAATCTAACCACCATCATCCAAGCGATAGGTGGCATGGGATGGGGGGTACAGCTTAGATAATTAAATCTAAAATTATTCCTTAAGTAACAGATAGAGTCTAGAATGAAAAGAATGTGAACCATCGGTGTATAAACATAAAGTTTGCAATCTGTATTTCAATAAATGTGCAAACCATAGAAATACATGCTCTGTTGAACAATAAAAAACTCGAGTAACAGAACAAAGCAGGAGAGAAGATGATCTTCGTTATCTTACTAATCAGAAATGTTCTGATCATCACATATGCATATGTTTATGATCAGCACAGCAAATATTTTCGAATCACAAAGAAAGATAATAGACAGAAAATGAAGACCATGTACAATAAACATTATCAAAACCTACAATTGATGCATATTATCTTTTCTCAAAAGAATGGATTTGATGATTTCTCATTCAAAACCAAGGATTTTTAGCTACATCCAGCTAAAAGATAGTCTCGACTTACCAGGTGATATTCTTCATTTCTATCCCACACCAGCATTTTTGGTAGTTTTGAGCTCTTGGATGAATGAAATGTATCAACAAACTCTTCCCATTGCTTGATTCCAACGTAACCAAATACGAGATCACGATTTGCAGCAGCAGCAGACCTCAAAGTTTTGGCTAAGTTCATTGATTTCTCATCCAACTCATCCACCACAATTGTAAGAACAATTTTTCTCTCATCGTCATTCAGTGACTTAATTGTCTCGGAATTAATGGGCACAGCAAGAGGTAGCTGATTTTGCTGTATAAATTCTTCCAACAACTTTCCTGTATGTCAGAATAAGATTCTAAGGCCTTGAATAAACAACATACAACAAACGTATTCTGATAAAAAAAAAATGAAAAAGCAAAATACTGTGCACATTTTGTCAACTTAGAAAGATAACATTATACAGAGATGAAATGCTTGGCAGCCATAACTAAAGACATATGAAACAAGGGCACTGTAGGAGATTGAAATTTGATGACCATTTTCATACAAGAAAATTCTTCAGGAGGCCAATTTTGCTAAGTGAATTAATTCATGGCTAGACAGACTTACATATGAACTACGAAAAAAAAGATGCCCTTAGCATATTGGAAAAGCCTTACATAGGAACTACAAAAAAAAATGCCCTTGCTAACTTTAAACATTAAAACTTACAGTCAATGATTGATTAAGCACACTTACCTTTTTGTGGTTATGCTTGTTTTTGTGGTTATGAATTAAACAATTTGAAGATTCGCCCAGTTCATTGCATTTGGGATGAACAGAAAAGCAAGAAATACATGTTCACACTTACCTTCAAAAGGGCCATAGAACACGCTTTGATCATTATATTTAGGACGAAGAGATACCAGTGCTGGGACTTTATCAAAATGATGTACAGCCATCATTTCCTCCGTGAAATCTTTCGCTACAGCAAACCATGCCTTTTTCTTGAATTTACTGGCAAACTCAGCAATCACTGATTCGGCCAACCCAAAGCCGATAAAAATAGGAAAATCAATGCCAGCTGTTTCAACAAAGTTGTAAATCGAAGAATCTGATTCGAGAAGAGAAACGTCGGGCGCGGCAAGCTTCTTAAGAGAACGAACAAGCAAATCAGCTTTTCTTGAACCGTAATAATCAACAGGGACTCCACGAATAAAGAGCTTCAATGTAGGAAATCCACTACATTGGAAAAGGTATATGAGTAAATAATCAACTACACACTTAAGAAAAACACCTACTTATACATCATGTGACAATGCGAGTAGCCTACTACTAATCAGCAAGGAAAAATTCTGCTTCATCTACACTTATATGCAGAATAAGAGATCAAAGCACATACTCGACTTCATATTTGGAAGCAAGCTTCCTATACTTGTCCGCATTTATCTTGGATACAAAAATAGGATCTTTCAGCCCCGCTAACACAGGAGCAGCAGCATCCAACTGCAAAAACAATATAAATCCAAAATTTTCATATCAAGTCAATCATCTAATTGAATCATCTTTGTGAAAAATCTAGTAAGCTCCATTTCCAGTTACACAATATGCCAAAAATTCCATCTATTTCATCCCTCACTAAGCAATATAATTTTCCACTCATTCATTCATTCATTCACAACCTCTCAGTTTACTTGCCTTTCAATTGCCACCAAGTACAATACATACAAGGTGCATCCACCAAACACTTTTTTTTATAAATTATTCACATAAGAAGATGCCCAAATTAAGCAGCTTAACAGTAAAATTCGTCAAATTTTAGAACCAACCGAATAGAGAAGGCAAATTCACGCTAGGTTCTAAACTTTCTAAGCACCGACCTTAGATCAACCAAAAGTTCCAACAAAGAAATCATGAGAGAGAGAGAGAGGAAGGGGCATGGGCGACCTCGGGAGAGAGGTGCTTGCAATGGCCACACCAGGGAGCGTAGAAATCGACGAAGAGCAAATCGAAAGCGGCGATCGCGGCGTCGAAGGTGGACTCGTTTAGCTCGAAAACGGTGCCATCTCTGGGGAAATCGATGGAGGCGAAAACGAAGGGCGATGGAACCCTAGCCCAAACCCACAGAAGCAGAAGCAGCAGCGGCGCGGGGAGCGTCGCGCGGCGGAGCGTCGTCGTCTCCATCTCTCTCTCTCTCTCTCCGTTCGCTACTCTCCACCTCCTCCTCAGCGTACGCACTGCCCGAAGCGTGCGACTCCTTTGTCCGAATCGAAATATAAACACTATTATATGTGGACCCATTTTAAGTTGGGATAATAATTGCCTTTTATGTACTTCAAAACTACTAAAATGTTTTATTTATTTATTTAAATATATTTTTGTATATTTTTTTAGTTTTCTACTATTATTATCCTTTAAGTTAGTTAATTCAGATTAAATTCAGATTGATTTTTTGACAAATTTTTAAAAATTAAAATATTTATTTAATTTCTAACATGAAAGAAAATATAAAAAAAGTTAACGAAGATATAAAGATATATTTAAAAAAGCAAAAAAATGATCAAGAGAGCAACCGGATAGCATGTTTTTAAAAAATATATATTAACCTTTCAAACAAGATAAATGAAAAAATTAAAAAAAATTCAGAAATATGTAAGCATTTGCCCCTTTTTAAGTTTTAACCAAAGTCGCTGAGTTCGGTAGTTTCGCCGCCAACTTTGGAGCATCAGAAGCCGGCGTTTGAAGAAGTTTCGCCACCGACTTTGGTTGCACAACACCTTAGCTAAAATATTGGTGTCTCGAGTCAAGGTAAACCATCACCGAGTTCAACTTTGGCACCAAGAGTGGTGGAGGATGGGTGAATCAGTTTTTCTTTTTCTTTTTCTTTTTCCAGATAAGTAATTTAATAATCCTCTGAATTTGGATGTATTTATAACTCGTCTCCCAAATTCGAATATCCTTCACTTTCAGTATGAACAATCAACTTGCCACAAATCAACCATCCAGACTCTACTCCCACACTTACACAAGATTGAATGCTTCATTTGATTTTAGGAAAATGCTTTTAACCTCTTGATGATGCATTCAGCAATCAATAGACGTGCACTCACGCAAGCATTCAGCCTTCGAAAGTTTTCTGTTTTCTTTTAGGAAAAAGCAAAAGAAAAAACAGCACACAAAGAAACAGCAAGGCACTCTCAAAATGAGTTAAAAAGGACAGGATTTATCATCCGAATGCTAGTTATGGAACTAATGCATTTCTAATACTTCATTCAATAGAAGAAATTATCTCAGAGCACAAATTCTAACTCACCGCGAAGAACCCAATTTATGATAGCAATTTCTGAACGAAATATTTATATGTTTTAGGGAAAACAGTCCCAAATTTGACAAAAAAGCAACAAAAAAAAAAAAAGCATCAACAAGTGATTCGAACAGTGGAAGAAACAACTGAAGTTTTGATGATTTATTGTTTCCAGCATTAGAATTATCACCCAGAGGCGGTTTTCTTCTGTTGGAATATGACAGCATAGACTGGAACAGCCACGCCGATGCTGAACGCAGCAAGCACGGAGAGAGAAACTTTAAGCTTCTGATGCTTCATGCGGTCGAGGTTGTACATGTGCTTGGCGTGAAGGTAAAAAGGTTCGTCGTGGCCATGTGCACCCATTCTCTTCGCCCCAGTGGCGTGTAGCCCTCGAGAAACTGGTATTGAAAATGACGATTAAGTTGAAATCGTCAAATACATTAATCTAATTAAGGTCCTGTAACTTCAAGATACTGAGTAAAGACCACAGATAAAATTGATTCAATTATCATAAAGATTGAAGTGGAGGCAGAACAAGGCATACGGCTGTTCGGCCCCACTGTAGATAGTGCTATTACAGTAAAACTGTGAGAAGTATATTAAAACCCCCCCAATAGCTTCTCTTTACAGCACAAGAAAAAGGTCCAAGGTGCTAAGAATCTCATTTTAGCTTCTCATGGTAGCAAAATCTCTAGACAAATTTGTTCACCGAATGCTCTATTAGAGGCGATTGCAGCTAGAAACAGAAGCAGAAGCAAGGCCAAACATGCATAGATGTACAAACAGTGAACAAAGTGCTAAGCCGTAAGAAGTATAAGATATATTAAATCAAGGAGAGGGATAACCTCAAACACACCAAAGAGTTCAAGCACCCTTTGCATCTGCAATGTACTTACAGATTAAATACAAGTGTTATATGAACTTATCTTTGGCGGCATCACAACTAAACAACAAGATTGTAAAGAATGACAAAGTGATGCTATAGCCCTTTATTCTTTTGACAAAAAAAAAAAAAGAATCAAAACTTCTCAACTTAACAAAATAAAAGGAAATTTGGTTTTTTGGAGGAAAAACGAAAATTTATGTTATCATAATTTTAGCTATTGGTGTATAGTGCAAATTGTTTTTTCCTACAATTCGTCGGGCAGTTATTTCACTCAAGGTTATATAAGCATTGAGGCACAACTTTAATATTTACAAAATATTGTCGGCAATGGTTAAAAATTGGACAATAGTGCGACTCAACAACCAAATGATCAAATTTCAGTATAAGAGAGAGAAAAGACACAAAATTTTTCCACATATGAGTTGATAAACAAGAGTGCTAACATCTGGTATGCCTCTATTATGTACACACAAACTGTGACTCACAGTACAAAATGTGCATGTAGAACATGAAAATAGCAACAAATAGATAAACACAGTAGCAGTGATTGAAAGTCTGATATGTTTAAGTTACATAAACTCAGCTATAATCCATGAAATAATTCATGAAAAATTTCCATTATCGAAAGAAAGGAGGTAACAGATGTAAGTGGAATAGCAACTTATTAGTAATAGAGCATCAAAAATCACACTCTTAGATACAATATTATACGATTTGTGATATAAAGAAACTAAATACAACTGGCACTAAAAACGCTATACTGAGCATCAGAGCAATCACAGAAACGATAGAGGAAATTTATATATTCTACTTGAAGCACCTCGAGCATATCTCCAACATCTTAAAAACACAAAAGAATCGAATTTAAGCGCAAAAGAACAGCAAATTCAGGTAAGAATCGATTAAAATCGCAACAACATAAAACCAATTACTCCTCAACAGGTCATCTAATTAGTAGATTGGATCGGAGGAGAAGAGGAGATCGAGTGGAAACGGGAAGCTAAAGGGAAGAGAGCTTTGCCTGATTTGGAAAGGGCTGATTCGGAGGAGGTCAACAGCTTCATGCCTGATCGGATCCCGCGGTTCAACGCCATGGCCGTCGCTCGAAGTCTCTCTCTCTCTCTCTCTCTCTCTCTCTCTCTCTTGTTAGGGTTTTACGTTTGGAGCCCTAGATGGCGAAGAGTCGAAGAAGAGGTCAGCGACGAGTTTTCTTAAGGGCCGTGACGGGGAAAGGTTGGGTCGGGTACTCGGGTTCTATCGATTGAGGCGACGTACTAACCCATGTGAGACCTGACTTGTTTGGACGGAAGTGAGGCAGTTGAATTGGACTTCTCCTCCACGCATGCTCAAGTCGAGTTCCATACCAAGTGAGAATGTCCAGCTTGCTGTTTGCACGTTATTTTATGTTCCATTCGAAAATAAGTTCAAAATTAATCACTTATTTAATAAATAAATTAATTTTTTGATTCAAAATTTTAACAAGTCGATCGAATACATATAGTATCAGTTCATTGGTATTCGATACAGTTCAAAAATATGCAAATTCGATTGCCAATTTTTGACCGAGCGAGAACCATAATCTAAATATTTTACATAATGATTAATGCATACGAACAAATGACAGGCCAATAAATAATTACTAATTTGAAAAATAATGCCTCACACACACAGTCCTTTCAGTAGTCCTGAGAAAAATCCCAGCTAACCTAAACTTTCTTTTACACAATGTAATTTGTAAATATGTTAATAATACATTTTTCGGTGTCCAATTTTTTTTTTTAAAATTTTTTTTTGAACAATTGGCCTGTTATTTATAAACTTTTTGTGTAGGTGTATTAGTGTATGATATTGATACATGCCTTACAAAAAAAACTTTCAATTTAAACTCAATCCAAGGAGCCTTTTCAATCTTATTAAATTAAATACTAAACGGTCACTTTGAGAGGTATAAAGAGAAGATCTCATTTATCCAAAAAAAAAAAAACTTTCAAATATACTGTATATATCAAAATATATATATTTTTAATAGGGGCAATTACCTATATACCCCTATTAAGTTCCCAACTTTCATATCTACCCCTCAAAAAATCTGCTCTCTAATATACCCTTCTAAAAATTCAAATTCTTTCTGATATACCCTCAAAATAGGGGTATATCAGAAAAAATGTGGAACGTATTAGGAGAAAATAAGAAGGGTAAATCAGATATTTCATCATATTACAGGGGTACACAGGCAATTATCCCTTTTTAATAAGGTTGACTACTTTTGTTCCTATTTATTCTACATTGAAAAAGTATATATATATATATATATATATATATATATATATATATATATATATATATATATATATATTTTGGGTCTAGTTGTTTTACTGCAGAAATCGGCTGCCCAGTTGCTAAGTTCACTTTCGTCGTGAATCAAGCGACAGCATGTTATTTTTTTCTTAAAAAAAAAAAAAAAATAAATTTTTATTTTATATCTTTGAATGTATTATATGTGTTGAACAGATTTCAAAATATATACTTCATTAACTACATCTGCGTAGGCATGTGACACCTCTGATCACCCATTCTCCATTTCACGCTCTAATTATAAATAGAAAGATGCGCCGAACATAAATTCGAGTAGACATTTAACTGAAAAGGGGTAGCCTCTGCTCGACCCGTGAGGACGAGGACGAGGACGAGGTCAAGGTCAAGTAGACTCGAGATTGGGCCCCACTTCTCATTCAAATTCCTCTGTTCTCAACCATCTTTGTCACCCAGGTAAAAAAAAAATGTTTATATTTTTATAGCTTATTTCTCATCAATCTGAACATGGTGATGCTATGCTAAAGTGCACTTGACTATAATAAATGAACACTAATAAATGAGGAACAAGTTTTAGTCGTACCTCTTGCTTTTCTACATTTTACACACTAATTAAATATTTTTTTATCTTATCAAAATTAAATTTTATTATTGTTTAAAAATAATAAATTATAAATAAATATAATGTATCTATTTTGATTATATAAAAATTTAAATTATTGTGAATACATTAGTTTACTACGTAAATAGTTCTCCTTTTGATGTATTTTGATTAAATTTTTATTATTCTATATAACTCAATAGTATGGATTAATAGATATTCTATATTACGAATATTACCATAATTGATTAGTAGAAAGGTAAAATTTTTTAAGAATTCTATCTATTTTTTTTTATTAGAACAAAAGAATAAAAAAATTTATTAAGTTGTACCTATTATAAACTGGTGTAAAGTTTATTTGCAGGAAACAATGAATTATTCTAAAATATAAATATAAATATAAATATATATTAATTTATTCTCCAGCAATTTATCTTGTGAGTATGGCACCACGAGTACGGGGGTGAAGATAACAAAATATATAATTATATATTTCCTTCATATTCTGGTACGCAAAAATGTATATTAAGATACTCTCTAACTACAGGATCCTCCGTTCATCCGTATCATAACTCTCCTTTCGCTTTCCTTTTCCTTTCTCTCTCTCTCATTCCATTATAGCTCCCTTAAAAAGCTTCAGTACACTTCCACGTAGATACCCAAACTCGCCGCGACGGCGAAACCCTCTTCCTTGCCCTAATTTTCTCCGTGAGATGATCCCAGAGGGGAGGAGGGGAGGGATCGGCGCGCGTGGGCGGTGACGACGATGCACGGCAACGCCAGGATCGGGGGAGCCGGAGCGAGGCCGAACGGGGGGGCGGCGGCGGCGCCGTGGGCGCAGCGGAAGGGGAGCGTGGAGAGGCTCGCCTGCGCGGCGGCGGCGGCGGTGCTGCGGCGGCGCGCGGTGCTGGTGGTGGTGCCGCTCCTGTACATGGTGGCGATGGTGGTGCTCGTCGGGGTTTGGAATCTCGACTCCGGCCCGGTGCGGGTCGGGGTGGCGATCCTGCGGCGGAGGGCGCCGCCGCCCCCGGGTTCCGTGTACCGGAGCACGCAGGTTTTCGAGAAGCTGTGGCCCTACATGCAGGGCGACGTGAACCGCAGCAATGCGGTACCAACCGCGAAAACTCTTGCTTTCCTAGATACCGTTTGATTCGTAGGAATGTAGATGTCAATATATCGCAGGTGTTCAGGTTTCGAGAAGAAAATCTGATTCTTTTGTTATATGGCGCTGTAATCGTAATTGAATTGAATCTCTTTGCATGTTATGATCACATTAATCTCCTGTTTTCAGAGATACAGATGACAGATGAAAAGGAGACAATTTTGACAGTAGTTTCATATTTTTAGCTGCTAATGAATGTAAATTTAAAACGATTTCCTTCTCTCTTTTACACTTACTATGAGGAAGAATGTATTTGTCGCTATGAAAGAATTGATTCAAAAGGAATGTTTTGAAGGTTGGAAGAAGAAGATTTACTAACTATTAAGTAGGCAAAGTTGATTCTCAGAACTACAGACAGAAAAAAAAAACGATGTTTAAACATACATAAGCCACTTCCAAGAATACAAGTCATTTGTTTCATACTGGTAAAATTGTTTGCTCATAATTTAACCGGTCATCATTCCACTGTCAGGATGTGTTCTATCATCTTCTCCAACTCTTATCTCTCAGATAAAGTGATGTTGCTTTAATCTCAATTTCCTTCAGTTGATATGATACATCTTCAAGATATAATTTCGATCATATAAAACCACTCTTTTAAATTTCAGTCTTCCTTAGTTTATACATGTCTACCTTCTTCCCATAAAGAGGATTGTCATTTTTTTTGTTTTTCTTATTTTCACATTAATTCGTTGCTGAGAATAGGTATAATATCTTTTTATGTTTGCATTTTGCAGTTAACATCAGCATGGCATCAAAAAGCAGGACACCGGTGGAAGCCTTGTACCAACAAGAGGTTAAAACAGACAGGTTTTAGTTTCAAAGTTTCTGATAGGGTCTCTGCAGACTAAGCTTTTATCCATACCAGAGTTTTGAAGAAATTTGAAGATCACATAAGCCACAAAAATATTTGTAATCTTGTCTTTTACTATCTGAAGCTGGCTTATATTTCTGTTTTCAGAGCTGCCACCATCAAATGGATTTCTTATAATTGAAGCGAATGGTGGTTTAAATCAGCAGCGCCTATCAGTAAGTTCCGAATATAAATCTGGCTATTCATTTCCTTAGTGAAGTTAAAACAGTGCAAAGGAAGTATGCATAGAATTTGTCTTGAGATCTCAGGAGAAGTTAAATTCCAGCTAACTTTTTGCCATGATAGGTAGATATTGGAGAAAATCTCTTAGTGCTTCTGATGTTTATTTTTTTCAGCATTTCCCTGCAAACCGTCCTTGCTTCGTTCACTGTCAAATATCATAATTTTCCCTCAAATTCACCATCGTAACTTCTGATAAATATCTGACATGCATTTTCTGACACAGATATGTGATGCAGTTGCTGTCACTGGCTTACTAAATGCAACGCTTGTCATCCCGATGTTTCATTTGAACAGCGTGTGGCGTGATTCCAGGTAACTAATTATCTTTGTCAGCACCCTTGATGCTGTTTAATTGTGCCATTGTGACAATCACAGCTGTCTTTTATATTCTCTGGATAGTTTATAGAGAATAATGGTGGTTGATGTCCAAATTCTTTCAGCAAGTTCGGAGACATCTTTGATGAAGAGTATTTTATCGAGTCGCTAAAAGATGATGTACGCGTGGTCAGAGAACTTCCAGGAGATGTTCTGCAACAGTACGATCATAATATCAGCAATATACCAAACATGAGAACCAAGGCCTTCTCGTCTAAGGCTTATTATTTGCAGAAGGTCCTTCCAAAATTGTTGGAACTGGGGTATGTTTTCTCTTGTTCTTTTCCTCCCTTGTAGGGTTCTTTTTCTCTTCATTTTTGTTAACTATACCTTTTGAGCATTTCTATCTATTGATGCAGGGCCGTACGGATAGCACCATTCTCCAATAGATTGGCTCATTCAGTTCCTCCGAATGTTCAGAGATTGAGATGTTTGACCAACTATGAAGCATTGAGATTTTCTGGACCTATAAGAACTCTTGCAGAAAAAATGGTTGATCGAATGGTAAAGAATAGTTCCATGAGCGGTGGGAAGTATGTCTCAGTGCATCTCCGCTTTGAAGAGGTGTCAATTTTACCTTCATCAAAATTTTATTTTATTTTATTTTCTTCTAGGTGAAAATATACGGAGATCCTCCCAACTACAGGCCATTTTAAACTCGATCCCTCAAGCATCATTTTTTTGGATAGACACTTCTTAACTTTGATCATTTTTGTTCGAGCTATTTCCATCGGTCTAATTCAAAATTTGATAAATTTTATGTGTGATTCTATTAAATTTAATTGTGGCAATGCCTGATGTCACCGCCGAATCTGTTCACAGTTAATGGTTGATACCTACCAGTGCTGTTAAGCTTGACAGAAGCCCCAATTTAACTGGCTGAATTAAGTCAAATCAAAGCAATCAAAAGTTGAGAGGCTGTAAATCAAAATAGTTAAACTTGAGAGGCCTATTAACAAAATGGCTTAGAGGCTACAGTTGGGGGGGGTCTAATTTCTCATAATAAGGTCTTTTTAATGTTGACCTTAAATGTATTTCAGGATATGGTAGCTTTTTCTTGTTGTACATATGATGGAGGTCAAAAGGAGAAAGTTGATTTGGAGAAAGCTCGCGAGAGGGGTTGGAGGGGAAAGTTTCATAGACCGGGTCGGATAATAAGTCCAGAGGCAAATAGAAGGGATGGGAAATGCCCTCTGACTCCTTTAGAGGTTTCCTTCTTTCTCTGATGGGATTGCTTTCTTAATTTTTCTTCAATTAGTAATGCTATATGATTTTAGTGCCTTCTGTCCTATTTAACATCTATGAATTTTCAGCTCTTCTCTGATATAGTTGTTTAGTTATCGCTATTATTAGCTTAAATAAATTGATCATGCAGGTAGGAATGATGCTCCGAGGCATGGGATTTGACAATACAACCTCACTTTATGTCGCTTCCGGTAAAATATATAATGCAAAAAAGTATATGGCTCCTCTCCGCCAGTTGTTTCCGCTTTTAGAGACGAAGGATACTCTAGCTTCAGCTGATGAACTCGCACCATTTAAGGTACTTTACTCTCAATAGGCGTTGTAATGCTTCACATCATATTGGAGTGTATAGTCTACATATTGATTTTCCATAGTTTCTTATATGAGACAAAAGCATATTCTGTATACCATCTTCCCTCTCTCTTACGCATTCTTGACAACTTACATATACTCTCTACAACTTTGGTATTTCATCATTGTTGTTAACAACGGAATAAAAATTGCAGAGTTAATTTGTTCCCGAACAGAGTATTGGCTTGTAATTTATTCTTCTTGTAGGGCTACTCTTCTCGGTTGGCGGCACTGGATTACACCATCTGTGCTCACAGTGAAGTGTTTGTCACCACTCAAGGGGGAAACTTTCCCCACTTCCTGATGGGGCACAGACGCTATCTATATGAAGGGCACTCAAAGACTATCAAACCGGACAAGAGGAAATTGGTTCTGTTTTTGGACAACCCAAACATCAGGTGCGCTTTTTGGTCACTATTGCAGTATTAATTAACTACGTGGTTCAACTATTCTTGCTTTTATTATGTCATTCGGTCTCCTGGTATGCAAATCCTAGTAGTTAAATGGGCTGCGGAAAGAAAAGGCAAAGTCGAATTAGTTAAAACATGTGCAATCGTGTTTATTGTCTTTTAGCCTGTCACATTTTAGGACTTTTTTTTTCATATATATATATATTCTATTCGTAAATTTATAGTCCCTTATCCATGATTCTACTCATAGTTTAAACTTTAAAACTGCGATACTAAGTACATGCTTCTTCGATTAATTTCCCTTTTTATTTTGTTCTGTAATGGTAGATGGGAAAGGTTCAAGCGACACATGCAGGATATGCTTCACCACAGTGATATAAAAGGTGTGGGGCTTCGGAAACCAGGTGCATCTGTGTACACCTTTCCCATGCCTGGTTGCATGTGTCAGCAAGGACATGCGTGATCTCCCAAATACGATGAGAGGACTAATTTTTGTTGTTAGTTCACCAGCCAAATTTCTTGATACATGTGTAAGTAGATCATTGAATCAACAACCATCGATTGCGCCCCCGGAGTTCTAATTCAATTTTGTGTTAGAGCTTTGGAGAGCTGGTACAATATTTCATTTACTTTAGGCCCCACGATAAATTGACGCACAGGTTGATTTGTATATGTAGCACGAGGAGCTATAATTACGAGACAAATCTTTTATATGTAGTATAATCAACTTTTTTTTTTGCATAAGTCAATTTTCCTCCTTGATTTATGCACAATTCCTTGAGAACTCTTTAAGTTTCTTTATGTTCACTGTTGTGTTGATGTGTTGTGTTGTGTTACTTTGTGACCCTTTTGAGAGGGGGTGAAACTGAAAATAGGCCGAGAAGAGTTCCCGTAGTATTTGATATGACCCGAAAATAGGAAAAGTTATTGGTTCTTGGTCCAACCGAATGAAAAATGTAGAGTGACGATCGACAAATGTCTTATAACTTAGTCAAACTGGGAGAAAAGATAACCATCTGAATTTTCTACAAGTTAGAAAAAAAATATCTGACTAATTTTTGGTTTGAATCAAACACCAAAGTCGGGAACGATCGAAAAAACGTCCGTCGCTGGAACCAACAACCAGACACAGACGCAGGTAACGTACAGAGTCTACAGAGAGATACACCCATCAATTGGCTGGGAAGCTTCTTTTCGCAAGTTTTGTCGGAATCCGAAGTTTAATTAATTTATTTATTAATTTACATCCTCTATTTCTCCTCCCTTACATTACCTAGAGATCCACAAACAAGACAAAAATGGCAAGCTCTCTTCCCTCTATCATTTCATGCAAACACAATTAAAAACTAACTGATAAAATTAAATTCACTTCACAAACTCTTTATCTCCTACTCTTCTTCTCTCTCTCTATCTAAAAAAACGATCTCCTCATCCTACAATTCCTACGCTCTCGTCGCAATCCCACAAGGTCCCGACGAGCCCTAGCTGGTCCTCCAAGTACCTCTGCAGCAGCCGCCTCTCCTCCTCCTCCTCCTCCCCCCCCTCCTCGCGCCGCCCCGAAAAGGCGTCGGCATCGGCGTCGGCGCCGCCGCTCTCCTCCTCCGCCGCCCGATTCGGCCGCCCCACGCGGGCGCACGCGGCGGCGACGCAGAGGAAGGGGAGGCAGAGGCAGAGGAGCGGTAGCAGCACCGGGGAGCAGCATATCACCGCCGCCGCCGCAGCCGCCCTCCTCCGCCGCCTCCCTCCGCAGCTCGCCGGAGACATCCTCCCCCGCCGCCACCACCCCCCCATCCCAAAGCTCCCGCCTTTATTACTACTGCTAATGCTTTCCCCAGCCACAACCCCCAATATGAACGGACCACTTCATTCCCCTCTCCCTCTCTGCTCATTTATTATACTCCACGAAAGGAAAATTTAAACACTATGGAATAAGAGATAATAATGTCTACATGAAAATTTAAATTTAAATACTATGAAAATTTAAATACAAAAGGAATTTATTTATTTATTTATTTATTTTCGCATCGTCGACCTTATTTGACCTTATTTTCTTACCAACAATTTAATTTTTTAATGAATAAAAAAGATATTATATTATCTTTCTCTTAAAAAAAATAATAATAATGTATACATGACAAATTAACATATTAATAATGTATAAAAATAGTAATCCATCCACAAACGCATTAATACTCACTTATGTATATTACACATCACAAAAATTCCATATAATATAATAAGCATAAATTAAGAAAAAAATTAATATATAATACTCTCGAATGTATAGAAGTGGTATACTTCATTTCTTAACTTTATTTTTACATGTCAAGCTCTTATTTATGTTTTTTTTTTTTAAAAAAAGTAAAGAATAGAATGTTACAAACAACTTCCTCCACAAATTCAAGTCTATGAATATAAAAGTGTTAGGATAAGTTTCTTGTAAAGATGACATTACTTTCCCAATACATTAATTATGTCATCTTCAGTATTAATTAAAGTATATAGTACGAATTTATTTTTGCCATTTTGGCCTTCTAAATATCAAAATAAATATGTAAGGATGATCGCATTACGCTTCTAGTACAGTAACGTTTCGTCATCTATCTTCAGTATTAAAATATATAGTACAAATTATTTTCTCACATTTTGACCCTCAAAATGGCAAAAAAATATAGCCCGATAAGATTAGTTTAAGAAAACTTGATTTTTTAGACAGTATAAGTGTAAGATTTATACTTATATTTTGGACTATTATTAGTAGCCTTGCTCTTGGCGATTATATTGCATGGGTCCCATGCACTATCTTATCTTAGTTTGTGAGTCATCTAGACCAGGGCCCACCATACCAAAGAGATGCTAATGAAAACCACAAGGGTTACACCACCCGTGGATCCCACATTACGTGTGAATGTGTGTGATGATCCACAATTGAAAACATTCAGCGTACGTTCAGCGTGTTTTTCGCCCCATATTCGCGGTGAAGTTTCTTTTCACGTCGAACTGCGAGTACAGATGTTTAGAGGAGACCGAACTCAGAGAACGAATACAGAAAGCGATTGATTGGAGGTATATGGTCGGTGAGTATTATTAGCCCCAACTTTCTGTACGTTGTAAATGTACAAATTTGTCCTCTATTACAGTGATATGTCAAGATCGAAGGTATAAGCTGAAACTCATAATATTTAATATCTTTCGACCGACTTATCCAAAGCAAACACGCCCTTTGTTAGATTCAATCCAAAAAGCTAAAGGATCAGACTAATCCCACAGATTCAAATCAAAATATTTTACTCGATATCAATTTGTTCAGTTCGCCCTTGCTAATTTCTAAATTTGACAAAATATATATATATATATATATATATATATATATATATATATATATATATATATATAAAATTGAACAGTTATTAACGATTTTGTTGTACAGTTGATGCCTCGGAACTCTGTAGAAGTGGTAGGGTACGAAGAATCATAAATTCTACTGGACATGGCAAAGAGAGCTAACTCGGAACTTAGAGGTGGAGGTAATGGTAGAGAATTGCGTATTCATTATTGTTGATCCAACTTTGAAAACTATTTGTTGTTTCCTGATTAAGAAGTAGAACTGTGTAGAACATCAGAAGAAGCATTTCACGTGGTTAAGAAATGCCACATGCTGGTGATATCTACAGGCACTGGGTGATTGTGTTTGGATTGCTTTGGTTTCAAGGCGTCCGCTTTTAGATTATCTCCGATTTCAAGTTGCTACACTCTCCTTTTAAGAGAACCAGGAGTTAGTCTTCTTATAATTCTATCTTCTTATTTGAAATTCAAATTATTAACTCTCGACATCACCATTCAGGTGCCTGATCGTTATGATGCCTGGTTTGGCTGCTTTTAGAATACTTCGAAATTTCAGATGCTTTTTTCATTTTTCATCTCAAATTATCTCAAATTATCTCAAATTGACGAGTTATTTTGAGTTTAGTCAGTTCAAGTTTGGATTATTTTGAGGTTTCTTCGTGCAAAATGGTCTGGGCCGGATCGTAATGGGCCGGCTGGGTTCAGTGATTTTCTTACTCAAAAAATACATTGCCCATCTTGAACCTGGCCCACTAACACGGCCCAAGAGCCTCCGTTTTAAATGTTTTATTGGGCCGTGATAGCTGTGAATAAGGTGGGCTTTTGTCGAAGCCCACCACCCTTATCAATAACTCTATTTTGAAACTCTTTGATTTTTTTTTTTCGTCTTATTTATTTATTTATATAAATTTCGCAACATCCAATCAAATAAAACTTTGCATTGTATAATAGTATAAATTATTATTATTATTTTAAAGCATCATTTTTAAAGTGCAATTACCATACTGCCCCTAACTACACTCTTTTTCATCCACTAGAGTAATTATATTGAGTTTCCTCCCTCATTTGACAACAGCTCACTCTTTCTAGATGTGTAAAATATAAATATCTCACCCAAATCTTTTTGAAAGTTACAAAGAGGTTAATTAAAACATGCTTCTATTTATGTGTTTTTTTCATAGGTAAAAAAATACAATGCTATTGATTTCTAACACCTCATTACTATTTTTTGACAGGAAAGTATTCAATGTTTAATCACATCTAACATTTCATTGGAAACCAAAATATTGGCAAATCTTTCTCTAAGTTCTAGTGAAATTGATAGATACAGATATCCCAACTGCAATTCAAAGATTAAATGGGCATCTTGTTTTGTAGATTAAATGGGCATCTTGTTTGTAGTAACAGTACAGCTAACTACTCCTTAGTTTATAAATGGTGGTTCTCACCAGAAGATACTTGAATACTATATTTAGGAAGAGTATCTTGGTGTTAAAAAGTGAAGTAGTTCATGTCATTTTGCAATTAAAATTCTAAATTAAAAGAGCCCGAGAGAACAGTTATTTATTTTAACATAAAAGATTAAGTTTTTGAAGTATTAGAAACACACCGTTTTTTAGTAGCTTAAGTTTTTGAAGTATCATAATAGAAGAGTAGAATGATTGTTTCATATTATTTCACAGATACCTCCAATTATTTTCTAAAATAAATTAAACGCATGTTGATTTTCTTTCAATCAAATGCGCAAAATCATTCACTCCAAGTTGAAAATGATCGATACCAAATTCATTAAACCATGAGATGCACATTCTCCTGAAAAATATTACAGGCATTTTTTGGGCTTAATTAAAAGCCAACTTTCAGTTGGTAGGACCTCAACCAAATTAGTCCTTTTTAGCGTCACCTGGTTAATAAATGCCCAACCAATGGGAGCTCAGATCAGAGGACCAACATGCAATTTCATTTTTTATGGAAACTTCAAATATTTTTATCTCACCCTCACTTTCAAACTAAATCATCCAATCGAAATACTGCAGCCCAGCTACCAAACTCTCTTTGATATAATTAACTTTATCATGCACTACAACTATCGTAGTATTAGTGGTGGTAAAAACGATTGTGGTCATTAATTCAGATTAAAAAACATAACCATAGATTTGCATGGGATCGTTTAATAACAAATCATTCATTACCGAATCGGGTTCAACTGAGATTTATGTTTAGTTGAATGACACATCTTGCTTTGTTGCCAAGTTAATTTTTATGATAAATGTTTTCTACCTAATTCCGATGGAAACCCAGTTGTTCAAATCTCAATATCCATGCTAATAAAGTACTCACCTCAGAATCAACTGCTTTCTAATCTCATATGGTTTACAGTGGCGCCTCTCCCAAAGGAAGATAACATATAATTAATTTTAGTTGATCTCAACATGCACAGATGAAGTTTGCTTGTACCAAGAACCTCATGTTACATTTATTGTTTAATAATTGACTGATGTTTTCAGATTTTTTTTTTTTCCTTCATACGTACATGCATGTGGAAGAGTAGAAACAAGCCAGAATTTATGAAAACTATCCTATACTTCACAACACAGAACTTATTAGCAACGAGCGCACAAACTAAACAAAATCAATTGGCGATCACGACAGAAAAGTAAAACCAAAATTGCACGACAGAGAATTAACACACCGATTTACGTAAGAAATTCCTTGCAGAGAAAAAATCACGGGCGAAAGAGGAGAAATTTCACTATGTAGAAAATAGGGAATACAAGAGTTCTGCTTCGTACAATCACTCGATCTCACTCTAGGGCAAATAAAAGAGAAATTAGGATTTTTCCTTAGCGGATCGGATCCGTACCGCGGGGGGCTCTGCCCCCCGCACCCCTCGGACGGCCCGAGCCCTTCGCTTCCACCACAGACATCCACAAAATTTCGAAGTCGCATCGCGAAGCCGTCGGCAAACCTGAATCATAATATCGAAGCGATTTTGATTTTGAGTCACAACTAACAGAACTAAGAAGTGAAAATTCCAAGTCTGAGCTTCTAACTTTTGGACTAAGAAATTTTAAACTTCTTGGTTCCTCCAATCCTATCTTCTGCTATATCTATCACAGCAACCTTAGCCTTTACAATTATTAATATTCAGCAATATATCAGTTACAAATTAGGAATTGCTCCAACTGTAACTGCATAGAATGATAAGTAAACAGATTAAACAAGTCAACAGTATGGTGCTAAATATATAATTATTCCACTTATTTGTTCAGTGTTCTATTGTAAGAGAAATTTGGACAGAGCTACAAGATTATTTGACAACAAGCTGTTTCATGGCCATATGTTTTTTTCTCGGAAACTTTTAAGTGCAACGACTTAAAATTTGCTATCATGGCATAAATATGAAATTTTCTCACTAATCAAGAGGAAAAACTCATTACTTGTATAGAAAATTTCTTTCCTAACTTTCTTCTGAAATTTCTAGTACAGCTACCGACCTCAGCCTTCATCATAATCAAACTGACTAGTTATAGGTCAAGTTCACAAAACTAGGTATATTACTGATGCTGTAAACAAGTTTTATACAAATTTATCGAACAAGATCTGTACCATTATGCGGATGTTTCAACAGCTGATCAAAAGAAATGTATGCCATAATACAAATTCAAGCCTTTCACGTTTCATGAAATGATAGACCTACGTAACGGCTCCTATTTACGACGTTATGACTACCATTTGCATAATAATCCTAGTCAAATTGCATATTAAATGGGAAAACTGCACGGGAATATACAACAGAGACTGGGGCATTGGGGATGAGAGAGATCTCACACCCACTACAAGTGTGACCGGCTTATTAATCTCTCATGAAATCAATATGATCAGAAGACATTCGAAATATCACTAACAAGCTAGTTAAATTTAAGTTCTCTAAACACCATCATCTATATTCTTCCCATTTAAATTCAAATCCATGAGTCGGCTTCTACCATGAACATTTGGGATCTCAACACAGTCGTGCAACTAAGCAAAAATGTTAAAACTAACCAGATTTGGTCTCAATGCAGAGGCCAGTAAACAAGAAATGCCAAGGCCTAATTTTAGCCCTTTATTCCTCATTATTATGTGAAATTAATTGCAACCAGAGCAAAGATTTTGAATCAAACAGAGTCTAATTTGCTCCTTTATTCGTTGAGATTAAACGTCTATCAAATGGATCAAAACTTAGATATGATTCATAATCATACCTTTTCAAGACTATATGATTCATCGTCTTCAGTATCAATTGCTCCTTCAGGTCTACATTCTGTTCTACAAATTAAATGAAGCAAAGCATAAACACATAGAACATATTCACTACCAATAAGTTCCCTACATAGTTTTTTTTTTTTTTTTTTTTGTGGAGAAAAGGTAGCATGCTACAACTTCATTCAATACATAGATGAACTAAGTTACAAGGCTGAGTCAGCAAGGCCTCGTAAAGTTATAAAGTGAAGACAAAAATAAAAATTACAAGGGAACAAAAACTAAAGTTCGCTGCTATGTAGTTGCCGCCAATAAAAACATATCCAATACCCTGCCATAGGACTGCAAGTCTAGCTCGACGCTTGCGAGCCAGCTAGTGTTCGATTCGAAATAGACTTAAAAATGGCTTGTTCAAAATTCATTTCAAATATAAAACAAGCTAAATTTTTTTGTTTGTAAATAATTTCAAACCGAGCACGAGCAGGCCTTTCCTCGTTCGTATTCAGCTCGTAAATATATATATATGTTATTAATAATATATTATTATAAATATTTCTATTAAATATTTTAATTCAGATACACCTTATACATTTCAAGACTACGATTACGAGCCCGCTCGGAATATATTATTAACAATATGTTATTGTTCGATTACGAGCCGGCTCGGAATCGAACAATTTTGAGCCAAATTTGAATATGGCTTGAAATTAGCTTGAAAAAAAAAAAACCTATTTTGAGCCGCTTGAATTCGACTCGAATTAGATTTTGAGTCGACCTTAAACATACCTTATTCTAGCTTGAAAATAATCCAAGCCAGCTTGAATTTGGCTCGAATCTAATTCGAGCCGAATTCGAGCAAGGCCCAGCTTGTTCGTGTTCGGCTCGTTTGCACCCCTACCCTGCCAGCCTTATTTATCTACAACTAGGATTCTGAGAAGAAACTGTTGGACTGAAAAACCAGAATGAATCACTGCTTTGCTTCAATGTGGCTTAATTTTCTAACTTTAGCAGCTCAATTTTAGGTTATAGTGCATAAAATGTTCGTAATTTCGGTTCGATTTTGCTTTGAATGAACAGATCATTTCTAATTTAATTGAGTCAGCTAGAATCAGGAATACTGAAAAAAAAATTAATTCCAACAGTCTCGTACTTCCTCTTGTTAGGATATTTGTTGCCATTTATGTCCTCAATGCACCTAATAACATTAATGGAGAGAACCTAGGCGAGTCCTGAAAATTAAGGAATCATCTTCAATGTTGATAATCACGACACACATTAAAATTATTGTGATTAATGCTGTTGCCCTGAAAACGAACTATGAACACCAAATGTCTCTAAAAATCCATTTAAGAGGATGGAATTGAAAGAGCTAAATTTTGCTACTTATTGAAGAAATTTACTGAACAAGGCTAGAGAGAGAGAGCTAGACTTATTAAAGAGTACAATACATACAAAAATGTAGAGATTAAAGTGTTTATAAGTAAACAATGCACCAACAATTATGATTTCATATATTTAATTGTTGGAATACAGCTACACTAGGATAAGAGTAACTCTAGTTTTACTGCTTTGTTCCAATTCTATCGATCAAACCAAATAGTGAACTTATTATAACAGAACTCAAACACTAAAATTTTATTAGGTTTAAAGTTCAATTCATGCTCTGTGAGTAGAAAGATGCGCGCGTAAGGCATAGGAGCATATCGTAAAGAGAAAGTGGAAAAAAAAGAGGAAAATGCTTTGTTTCTATTTGTTACCTTCATAACCCCAAATGATGAAAGAGCTAAATCCTCCACAACTTCAACATGGGGGACCCCTGCTGTGTGTATCAAAATCAACTAAACCACTAGGCAGAATAACGCCAAAACTAAACCATCTTCTGGTAGTGCTCTTCTGTAGTCGCTGTCTTCGCCGGATCAACTAACTTAAATAGCAGCCCTCAGCCACGACAAATTATTTCCTGCATCCGGCGCATCTACGAATATTTTCTACATTAAGTATTATTTAAAGGATCTAATTTTTAAGTTATATAAATAGGAGAAAACAAAAATATATATAGTTAAATCCATGAAAGTATTGATCAAACTATATAGTATTTAATATATGGATGGATCTTTGAATCCTAAACTAAATTCTGATGAGGTTTATTGATCACACCTGGTGCACGCTGAACAGTTTAGCCTTGTGTGTCTCACCACACTCCACTTCTCCTCTTCCGAGCCCCCACTGCTACGTACCACGCGCGAGAGGCGCAGATAGGAGGGATAGGGACCCTACTCCGAAGAAGATTAATATTCTCGTAGTCAGTACCTCTCATCGCAACCCTACAAAAGAGTACGAACCATGAATACCCATCCTTGTACTGATCTAGTCCGCTCTTCCCCCAGGACATTTCTCCCTCTTTCGCCCATTCGAGCTCTCGTAGGGCCAACAATGGAAGCTGGGGCTCTCGCCGACCGGGACCCAGCTCAGACTCAGCCGCGGAAGCCGCAGGAGGCGGCGCACCATAGCCGGATCCGCCATCGCCACCGCCGCCGCTCCGGATCGTCCTCGAGCTCGGTCTCCTCCTCCTTCTCCACCTCCTGCCCTTCGTCCCTCGGCGTCGCCACACCCCCATTCCCCTCCCCTTCCCCCTACCACCGCTTCCTCTCCCCCGATCTCCGCTCCTACTCCTCCATCCCCTTCTCCTGGGAGCACCGCCCAGGGATCCCCAAAAACCCTAACCGCATCCACCCCCCGACCCTCCCGCTCCCGCTCCCTCCCCCCGTCCTCCCCACCCCGCGCTCCAAGAAGCGCCCCGACGCCGCCGCCCCGGTGGCCGCCGATCCCTTCACCGCGGCGCTCGCGGAGTGCGCCCGGGACCATAGCGGCGGCGGCGGCGGCGGCGGCGGCGACCTCGATCGGTTCTGGGGGGGCGCGGAGGCGGCGGCGGCGCGGTGGCGGTGGCGGCGCGCGGCGCCGATCGTCGCGGCGATCGCGGACCGGTTCGGGGTATTGGATCTGTCCGGGTCGTGCAAGGCCGCGTGCTCCGTCGCCGACGCCAACGTATGCGTGCCCCGCCCCGGCCAACGCCGCTCGGGCTCTTACCCTTTTCCGGACCGCCCCGATGGAGGACCCGAGAGGAGCTGAGCGAGCCCGGATCCAAACGAACCGTTCCCCGTTCGATCCGAGATAAGTATATATAAATAAAATCACCCGACGACAAATATTCAAAATGATCGCTTGCCCAAATATAATTAGTGAATCGTAATGTGTTTTATGAGTGTCGTTCTAGTTCTTTAATAAATCTTAATCCTGTTCTATTTGTTCGTACCATGAAATCTGCATGTAGTAAGTAATTTAAGTAGGCTGCAGCGTTGTTTCTCCACTCCAAAAGTTGCGAGATTTTTAGACTTGGTTTGGTAATAAAGTTTCCTCTCTTACTTGGACTACTGACTTGTTTTTCCTGGTGGAAAATATACTTTGTCGTATATATATATTATTAACAGTACCATCTTCACCGGAAAATATCTAATTACTTTTCTTTTCTGTGTAAAATAACCTTTTTTTTATTATTATTATTATTATTATTATTATGTAGCGGAGTGCACAAAACAGTGGTGACAAGATAATTTCGAAAGTGAAAACGCTCATGTTGTTGGATTTTTAGTCGTCATGAATCTGTAAGAAAGTGCAAAATTGAGCCATTAATTAGTTCAGGTGGTAAGTCCCAATGTCGGTAT
This sequence comes from Tillandsia fasciculata, assembly GCA_029168755.2. Classification (NCBI taxonomy): domain Eukaryota; kingdom Viridiplantae; phylum Streptophyta; class Magnoliopsida; order Poales; family Bromeliaceae; genus Tillandsia; species Tillandsia fasciculata. The sequence continues at coordinate 20,152,125 of CM054946.1, read as the reverse complement.
ACAACTGTCGCTATCCTTACCATTTATGTTCCGAAAATAATTATCCTTAGATCCATAAATACAATAAATTTTTACTATAATATACAAAATAATTAATATTATTTAAAAACTTAAGCTGTCAAAAAAAAAAATTATGATTAAATTAATACATGTGTAATTATATAAAATAATTATTCATTATCCTTCAAAATTTTAAATTATTAAAAAATAATATTTATATATTTTATATTCATCCTGGGATATATAAAAAAAAAAAAAAAATCATTGTAGATTATTAATCAGTTAGTACCAATAAAATTTTTTTATATTTTTTTTGTCAATAGATAAACAGTAGATAAAACCATCTGTCACTTGGAGTAGCATTCTAATAAGGAACATTTAGCAGTAATCCAGCTGAAAATGGGAATTCCAATAATAGATAAGCAGAAGGTACCGTTGACTCGGAAACAGTTCCGAGATTCGAGCTGAGATTTGATTACACATTCCAACAGTTGGTAGATGCAGTGTTTGGTGAGATGGTGCGTTTTCAGGCTAAAACTATATATATGAAGTGTACTATTAAACAAAAACATAATTGATTTAGTAAAGCGCCTGCTGCTGCTGCTGCTGCTGCTGCTGCTGTTGCGTTATGCAACGCCGCGGACAATAAAAAAAAAAAAAAAAAAAAAAACTGGAAAAAAATATGCGTCGCCGTTTGCAGCGGTGCTCCGGCGTTTACTTTTGTAACCAGATGCAGCATAGGAATAAGAGTTTCCTACGCGTACCCGGGAATATATTAGCTGCTAATGCTTTTTGTAATGGCGATTAAGATTAATAACATTGCTGTGAATATTATCATTTCTTTTGCTTTACTCAATCTTAATTGTTGCGGGGCTCGAGCATGGGTGACGGGGGTGGAAGTGGTTAGGATAAGGATGTCAATATGCACGTCAAATCCATATTCCAAAAACTATAAAAGTAATATATGAATGCGAATGTATTCAACTATCAGAAATAAAAAAAAAATTAATATAAATTATAGAAAGATAAAATACTTTTAATTAGTGTTATATATATATATATATATATATATATATATATATATATATATATATATATATATGTATGTATGTATGTATGTTAGTATATTATTATATTTGAATAATATTGAAATTTAATATTTAACTGGCATCTAAATTTGAATTCGTTTTTGATGAATATGATATTAAAAATTTAATATTCAACATATATTTGCATATGAATTCACATCCGACAAATAATACAAATGTGGATATGATCTTATCAAAAATTCAACTTGAATAAACCCAAACCCAAAAAGCTAATATTCTTAGGCTACGTTTGGATAGGGGGATAAGGGGGGAATACCCCCCTTATCCCCAAATCCATACCCAAACGGGTATGGATTTTTGGGGAATCCGGATTCCCAGGGATGGGAATTAACAGGTATGGAATCGGGGATTTGGGTTCTGGGTAAATGGTGGAATTGGCTGGAATTTTTTTTTGGCACAGGGATCGAGGAGAAGCTCTTCTTCTTCCCCATCCCGTGACCATTGCCCTCCATCTCCTCCGATCTCGATCCCCTTCTTCTCCCATCTCTCCTCTGCCCTCCATCTCCTCCGATCTCGATCCCCTTCTTCTCCCATCTCTCCTCTGCGCCCCTCTCCGCGCCCCTCTCCGCGCCGCTCTCCGCCCATCTCCGCGCCCCTCTTCGTCTCTTTGCGGCCCTCCGCGACCCTACGCGCCCCTACGCGCCCTCTGCGGCCCTCTCCGCGACCCTCTCCTCGCCCCTCTCCGGCCATCTCCGCGCCCCTCTCCGGCCATCTACGCGCCCCTCTGCGCCTCTCCGGCCCTCTCCGGTCGCCTCTGCGCCTCTATGCGCCCCTCTGCGGCCCTCTCCGCGACCCTCTGTGGGCCTCTCCGCGACCCTCTCCGCGCCCCTCTCCGGCCATCTCCGCGCCCCCTCCGGCCATCTACGCGCCCCTCTGCGCCTCTCCGGCCCTCTCCGGTCGCCTCTGCGCCTCTCTGCGCCCCTACGCGCCCCTACGCGCCCTCTGCGGCCCTCTCCGCGACCCTCTCCTCGCCCCTCTCCGGCCATCTCCGCGCCCCTCTCCGGCCATCTACGCGCCCCTCTGCGCCTCTCCGGCCCTCTCCGGTCGCCTCTGCGCCTCTCTGCGCCCCTCTGCGGCCCTCTCCGCGACCCTCTGTGGCCCTCTCCGCGACCCTCTCCGCGCCCCTCTCCGGCCATCTCCGCGTCCCCTCCGGCCATCTACGCGCCCCTCTGCGCCTCTCCGGCCCTCTCCGGTCGCCTCTGCGCCTCTCTGCGCCCCTCTGCGGCCCTCTCCGCGACCCTCTGTGGGCCTCTCCGCGACCCTCTCCGCGCCCCTCTCCGGCCATCTCCGCGCCCCCTCCGCCCATCTACGCGCCCCTCTGCGCCTCTCCGGCCCTCTCCGGTCGCCTCTGCGCCTCTCTGCGCCCCTCTGCGGCCCTCTCCGCGACCCTCTGTGGCCCTCTCCGCGACCCTCTCCGCGCCCCTCTCCGGCCATCTCCGCGCCCCCTCCGCCCATCTACGCGCCCCTCTGCGCCTCTCCGGCCCTCTCCGGTCGCCTCTGCGCCTCTCTGCGCCCCTCTGCGGCCCTCTCCGCGACCCTCTGTGGCCCTCTCCGCGACCCTCTCCGCGCCCCTCTCCGGCCATCTCCGCGCCCCCTCCGCCCATCTACGCGCCCCTCTGCGCCTTTCCGGCCCTCTCCGGTCCCCTCTGCGCCTCTCTGCGCCCCTCTGCGGCCCTCTCCGCAACCCTCTGTGGCCCTCTCCGCGACCCTCTCCGCGCCCCTCTCCGGCCATCTCCGCGCCCCTCTGCGCCTCTCTGCGCCCCTCCGCGCCCCTACGCGTCCCTCTGCGCCCCTCTCCGGCCCTCTCCGGGTCCCTCTGCGCCCCTCTGCGGCACTCTCCGCGCCCCTCTGCGGCACTCTCCGCGCCCCTCTACGCCCCTCTCCGCGCCCCTCTGCGGCCCCTCTTGCTTCTTAACACGTTGTGATTAATTTTCACAAAGGTATGCCCCCCTATCAGTGCCTTACTCAGTGCCTTATTCAGTGCTTCTTATAATGTTGGTGGTATAATGTGTGCATGTCATTGCCGAAGTTAGGTGTGCTGGTTTTCATGTTGTGTTCCAATGTGATGTTTGTGTGTATGAGGCTTTGTGGGTATGTTGCCATTTTGAGGGAAACAAGTGTGAGTATGCAAGTCTATCCCCTGTAGCACTCACATATGGACGATGATGATGATTGCCATAGGTATCTGATGGCATGGCATGTAATTACTGCACCCCCATACCAATTGGCAATCAATTGAGTCAAAAAATATTTTATAAAAATTATTTACAAACGGGTGATAGGCATTATACACACGAACAACACTTAATTGAAACATGGTCACAACCAGCACACATGAAAGGACGATGATGACGATTGCCATTAGTATCAGATGGACGGCCACTGGCTTTTAAAGCCAATGCTACCCCATACTATATGGCAATCAAGTGAGTCCAATACTTAATAACAATTTCCCTCTATTTCTACTTTATTTATTAGTATCAATGTGCCTTCAAATACATTATATAACTCAAATTCCAGATGCGTCCCTTCAAGAAACAAGGAAAACATCAAGCTAGAAAAAGTGTGGCTTTCGACCCACTTTCTAATTTCGTAGCATCTCAGGAGGGTCCTTGTGGGCAGCGTGCCCAACCTCAGACCCGAACACATAATTGGACTGATAATATGGACACAATATTTATGGCTTTGCTCACAGAAGAGCATACACTTGGGAATTATGTCAATGGGTCGTTCACAACAGTAGCGTGGGTTCGAATAAATGCGGCATTCAATGCTAGGACCAATTTATCACTCACGAAGGACCAATTAAAGAATCGACTCAAAGTTTTAAAACGGACATTCAGTATGTATAACAATTTAGCCAACAAGAGTGGTTGGGGTTGGGATTGTATCCACAATATCCCGACACCTGGTGATCCAACCGACTGGGATGCAGTCATAGCGGTAATGACCCTATCTTCGATGTCATAAAATTTGTTCGACACAATTGATTCGCGTAATATCATAATAATTGACATTGTACATATCTTAATCCTATTCAACAGGAAAATCCATCATATGCAAGATGTCGAGATAGGCCATTTCCGCCATATAAGGATCTCGAATTTTTGACAGAAAAAACCACGGCCACTGGCCGATATGGATTTGCATCCAGTATGCCTGCAGCACAAACTGTTGAGAGTTCATCCTCATCGTCCCCGGGTGAGGATGATACAAATCTTGGAATAAGAATGACGGGTTTTAATATCTCACCAACTCCATTTGAAGCAGGTTCATCTGCAGCGCCTCAATATGCAAATCCATGGCCGTCAGAAACCTGCGACTACCCTTCGTCAACTCCTGATATTCCCAATGTCGGAGGTAGTGCAAGCGGGAGCGGACATAGCTCTGGAAGCAAACGACCACGCTCTCCACCACCTACAAACCCTCAACCCAAACCTACCGCGTCCTCTGGGGGACGCCGCCGCAAACCAGATGCCAATAATAGTGTATTATCTGAACTTGTTAATCTAGGCAAGCAAAAACTTGAACTGGCACGTGAAATGTATCAATATGAAAAGGACTGCAAAAGTAGTATTCCAACAATTTCCATTTGCATGAGCCGTGTCTATGCGATGCCAGGCATGACTACAGAAAAAGCGCTGTGTGTAGGGGAAGCACTCAAAGATGTTAATAATCGTGAACTATTTATGACCATGAACGACGAGATGGCATTAGCGTGGGTTGAGCGTCAAGTGTCAAACCAGTCGTCTGTATATAGGGCATTTTTTCCTGGACACTAGTTTTTGTTTTCAATGTGTATGACTTTGTTTGAATGCTCTTAGATGTACTTTTTATTCATCATGTAATATGCTCAGAAGACATTTCAATTTGGTTTGAATGCTGTTAGATGTACTCTTTAATCATCGACTATATTAACAAGCATGCTAGAAATACTGTTATATTACAACGTCATTTGTTGCGCTTGTCAATGTTGAATATATATTGTACTTACAGTATTAATGGGTGATTCGAGTCCTCGTCATGTGTTTTCCTCCAAAATCAATACCATAATAAGGGAGCTTTTAGATGATGATGACGACTATTGGGATGAGGTAATAGCGATGTTGGTTGAGGAAGGTTACTTTACATCTACCCATACTGTCTACAAGCAACCGTGTCGAACCCGCCCATTCACAGGGCACCAGGTGATATGTGATATATTGAATGGCCATCCTGACCGTGGGTACGATCAGTTTCGAATGCGAACAACGACTTTCATCGCACTTCGCGATGAGCTAGTCCAAAAGGGGTTGTTACGAAACACACGCCATTTGACAATTGAGGAACAGTTGGGAATTTTTATGTTTTGTGTTGGACATGGGGTGGCTAATAGGGTAATCGCTGAAACATTTCAACATTCGGGTGAAACAATCAGTCGACATTTCAACAATGTGCTTCGGGCGATTGTGACGTTGAAAGACGATTACATAACATTTCCGGCGAATAATGTGTCGGTGCATGCCCGGATTAGAGATAATGTCAATTTTCACCCTTTCAAGGTATGTATGCTTTTCTATTTTTTAGTTCACTTATTTATATGTCACCAGTGTTCATTATAATAAGTGACTGCATGTTGTTTCATGTTTATTGCCAGAATGCAATTGGTGCAATAGATGGGACACATCTTCCGGTGGTTGTCAGCACGAGCAAGCAACCGAGATTCCGGAATCGCAAAGGATTTACTTCGCAAAACATGATGGCTGCAGTATCCTTTGACCACGACTTTCTATTTGTGGCCACTGGTTGGGAGGGATCTGCAGCTGACATGAGAGTACTCCGATGGGCATGCGAAACTGGAGGATTCACTGTGCCCGAAGGTATATTGTACACATCAAATTTTATTTTGCATTTCTTTATTGATGGGGAATATAGATTTTAACATTGTACATGTTGTGTAAAATTTATAGGCAAATATTATTTGGTAGATTCTGGCTATGCAAATACACACAGATTTCTTGCACCATATCGGGGGGAGCGTTACCATATTAGCCAATTTGAGGGAAACACACGAGGTCGCACTCATCGAAGTCCGCGCGACCTATATAACCATCGACATGCACAGTTGAGAAATGTGGTGGAGAAAACATTCGGTATTTTAAAAAAACGGTTCAAGATCTTGACTGTTGCAACACCCTTTCCATATAAAGTCCAATGCCAGATTGCGATGGCATGTTGTGTTTTGCATAATTTTATTCGACGAAACTCTGGTGCGGATGCCATATTTAACGCTGTGATGGAGGAAGAACCAAATGACGAATTAGATGTCGAGGAAACGGTTCATAGTGTTGGTACTACTGAGTCACAAAGAGGCGACGCGCTGCGCAAAAATATAACAGACGAGTTATGGAATAATCGCAGTTAGTTATATATTTGATTGCAATGTAAAAATGTGTAATATATTTGATTGTATGATTACAATGTGTTCGTAAAATTATGTATGAATTCGAGTATGTAAAGGACTTTTTTGATGTGTATTGAACTGAATTATGCGGCATTCAATGGGATTGTAAATGACTTATTATTTTCTGATCTTTATGACCATAATGGACTGAATTGTATGTGATTTAATCTTTTAAATATAATGGACTGAATTTTTTACAATTTTTTTACTCACTATTTCACCATTTATGATTAATTTTAAAAAAAATAAAATATGCTATTATTCAACCTTATAATAAATTTAGATTAATATTAAATTATACTATAAAATATTTAAAAGGACAAAATTAAAATTTTCTTAGCTATTGTTTACTGGTTAAACTGTCAAACATTTTAAATATTTTAATATGTAATTTTCTATAATTTTTTAGTATTTTTATTTATTTATTATATATTTTTAATTATTTTTTATAATTTTAAATAATATTTTAAATTATTTTTGGTTGATTAATATAATAAATTATTTTATTTATATAATAAATTATTTTTATTTATAAAGGGCAAAATAGTCAATACACAAATTTATCACTTATCAATTCTTCTTATTCCTCTATACTCAACCAAACACAATTTTTACCAATTCTTCCTATTCTCCTTATTCCTATATAATTTACCAAACACATTTTACCTTAATTCCGGTATAACTCATAAAACGAACCAAACGCAAATTTACTCCAATTCCTGCTAATACCAGAATCTGTACCTATCCCCGGTATAACAAAATTTTTCTAATCCCCGATCCAAACGCTACCTTAGTACGTCTATGGACCGTACAGTACGCAGCACAAATCTAATGCGGTCGTATAACAATCCGACATAAGTGATTACGAAAGATATGGACTAAATTGGATGGATAAAAAGCAAATGAAATCAGAGTGAAAGAACTAGATGAATCAATTGAGAACATTGATGAAACTGATGAAAAAAAACATGGCTGAATTAAATGATACCAAACCGCACTGAAAGATGTGAATCCAATTCTATTTCATGACAAAAAACTAAAATCTTTCTATTTTGAATGCTGGGTAACTTGTTGGGTTGGAGTACATTTGGAATGATCTGGGACCCAGTGGCAGAGTTAGGACCAGGGAGAGATCTGGTTGTCCCAACTCTTGACTCGACTCTTTAAAACTAGTTGAGCGACGTGGTTTGGGTCCAGTACCCGTTAAGGACCCTACGTGGCGCTCACAATATTTATTGTACCAATCAACTCATTACGCACGAAAAAAAAAAAGCACGGGATAAAGCTTCTTTATGAGCATTAAAACCTCAATAAAATACTAATATATAATTTACCTCTCCATTGAACTGGCCAAATATTTATTATAAAATTAATTGCTCAATTAAATACATTAAAGTTAATTTGTCATTTAACTTAAAAAATGACGTATATTCACGCAATTAGCAAGCACAAAGAAAACGAAGATTGTACGATCAAGTGCGACAGAATCACTTTTACTGCTTCAATATCTTTAAGTTCATACAATTAGTTGCAGTAAATTGTAATAAAATTCATGTCATTGTGGAATTTTTCTCCCAACAAAGAGAAAGTTAGCTATCGTCGCTATCCATAATTACTTAAAAAAAAAAAAAACTCTTAAACTAATCTTCATTCCACCTCTATTGCTTGTGATCTCTCTACAAAAAAAAAAAGAAAAAAAAAAAAAAAAACTATCAACCTGACATGAACATTATCTTGAATTTATAAGTTGGCATTTCCCACGTGATGTGTTCGGTCATGTTGTACTGGGGCGAGGACTATTTTTAGTGCTACACCTCGTCATGTCCCAACTAGTGTACAAAACACATTTAAAGATTCTAACCAGCAGTACAAAAACACTCATTAATTAATCTATGTTTTTTTTGTTTTTTTTTTTTTTCTGGTAACGCTGCCGCATCTCGCATGTCCCTCGTTGCATGCATTGAAAATTCCATGCCACCAAAAAGCATAATTCATGACGGAGGGTAGTGTTGGAAGTGAACAAGACGCGGGGATCATTCAGACACGTAATTGTTGGTGGGAGCAGTTTCGATTTCATTGTTAGGGACGGCCACTAATGAATTGGTATCATTAACTCCTTACGTCCCACTCCAGTGACACTTCTGTTCAACAAAAACATCAAACAAAATAAACATATAAATCTTTGTTTCTTTACTTTTCTGCAGTAAATATTTCGTAAAAATTATACTGTAATCAAATCTGTTACATTTGCTCGGTGTATTATCAATTGCAGAAACCAATAAAATACCTTTACAGTGCACAAGATGTTGCATTACTAGGCCTATTTTAGCCCACTTGTAAACTTTGCCTATGGGCCTCGGCCCGTTCCTCGTCACACCGATCAAATAGGCCGCCGAAACCGTAGAAATCGGCGCCGTCCACGGAGCCGTTGCCGACTCCCTTAACCTCCTCTCCCATCCTCTTCCGTAGAATGGAGAAGAGCAGCCGCAATTTGGGTTTTGAAGCAAAATGGTGGTGGTGGTGGTTTAGGTATTTAATGGAGAATGGGGAGGTTGATTTGAATTTGAAGGAAAGGGAGCAATGCGGGTTTGGTTCATCAGATTCATCGTTTGATGTAAATGATGCAGCTTTGTATTAGCATCTTCTCGAGGTATATATATTTATATGCTCTTGATCCTCTTTTTATGCATTGTTCCCTTTACTTTTGTGTGAGATTCATTAATGGTGGAACTATTTGCCCAAAAAAAAAAAAAAAAAAAAAAAAAAATTCAAAGATGATTAACAGATACGCATAGTAGGTTCTATTTGGATGTGAAGGGATGCGTGCTTGCTGAGGCAGTGTATTAGTGAACTACTTTTTTTGTGGTTCAGGGTGTTGTTTAATTTGTCGTTGTTGCTCATTTTGGATTTAATTTTGGATTCAGAGACACCCAAAATTGAGCATAATTCAACTTAAAATGCAATCTATCATGTCACATTTGACAATAGTCAACCGTAGGATTACTTGGGCCAGATAAATAGAAAAATATCAGCATTGCTTTACATCAGAGAAGGATGGATAAAAGAAAAAAGTTGTTCTGCAGTAAAAACCAGTTACACTTGAGAAAACGAACCAGTACTAAATTTTCTCGGTCATATGTTGTAAATTCTGGGAGGAGAAGTGAATATATTCCACAGTAAGCATAAGCTTATCCACAGAACCATAAAAAGGTAGAATAATAAGATAATAATGTTTATACATCAATTAATTTCTATTTGCAAAATAAAAACTGATTACAATGAGATATTGCTTAGTTGCAAATATCTGTTTATCTGGAAGATGGAAGCATATCATTTTTCTCTTCCTTTTGTGGACAGAGAAGTAGTTGACATCTCAGTGTCAGATTCCTAATACCACTTACTATATAAACTTTCTCCCAAGAATTCTCTCTCTTTTATCTTTATACTCTGTCCTTCACTCCCTTTTAATTTTCCAGCGGAGTGAAAACTTAGCCACCTTGCGTACTATGTCAATATAGTGGAGCTAAATTGGCGCCAATTTTCACGCCAATTTTATGTTTTCATCCTCCTGAGAGCAATATATGCCAAAACTCTATATCCCACAAACATTGCAACCAATGCGGCAACGGATACAGTTGCACTAACCTGCCCTTCCAACTCTTCTCCTATTATGTCTGTTTGCTTCCCATGATGAGTAAAGCCCAAGGCGACCAATTCGTGTTTATTGTATTGAACTTGGACTAAAAGTTTGTAGCAGTAGAAGGTAAAGGAAGTATACTTCATCCACGTCATGCAACTCGGCACGTTTTGCACGTAAAACCCTCCGGTTAGAAGAAATGCCAACATGGTGATCGTGACAACGGTCGACGCTTGCTTTGCATCCATAATAATCGCCCCAACTGCAAGCCCTAGACCCTGTGCGACCAATACATACCCTAGTAGTACAACCAGTGTAAGCACGAATGCACCCAGATCGGGCCGGAGCCCGGCCATCCAATACAGAATTAGGGCAAAGACGGCCGGGAGTATGAGCTCCATTGGAAGGTCTCCGGCCATTCGAGCCATAAAGTAAGATGATAAAGTGTACATGCCCGACGACCGCTCTTTAATGAAGATGGCGCGTTCTTGCGGGAAAGTGAAGACGGCGTTGAAGGAGGCGAAGACACCCCAGAATATGGAGATGAAAAAGAGCAGGCCGAGACGGTCTTGAACATTGTAGATCTTAGAGTGCCACCACATCAGTCCTGCGAGGATGGCCGCGGCAGTGACTTGGAAGACCCGCAGCGAGTTGAATGTTTCGTGCCGCCGTTCCTTGAGGCTCCTGCGGAGCAGGACCGTGAACTGGCTGAACCAGCCAACCCTGCCGTAGCTTTTCCCTTCTTTTTGTGTGACTTTTTCATTACCTATTTACCATCGGAGCGTGTTAGATTTGCATTCAAATTCAGTGTAACATATTTTAAATGCTAACTTGTATTTAGAGATGTGTTACTGGCGCATTTAAATGTTCTAGCAAGTGACAATCACTAGTTTAGAACTATATTGGTGATTGTTGATTATTCATCTGCAACTAAGGCAGTTGATTAGTTTGCTGCAGCAAGAGCTTAGTAGTTGTTTTGATTTAGCTGGAACTTCTGAGAAGTGTTTATTTACGTAGAAATTTTTGCCATTAACCCACACATACTACATACAGCTAGACACGGATGCTTCAATTTAGATATTAAATAGCACTGTTCAGATACTAACCAATTTGGGCAGCATCTGCAACAACAGCAGCATTTATAGCAGCCTTCACTTTGGGGGCTAATATTCTGTTGTAGGAGGCAATTAAGGACTGCTTCACATTGGACTTCTCTGCATCACCATGGTAATCCATCTGAGCAAACCCTGCAATAACATTTTTACACCCAATTAGCATTTTTTTTTTTTTTTTTTTTTTTAAATCCCCAGCATAGATAGATCATTTATAAATCAACGAAGAAATCAACTCTGGTGAAATTTTCAGTTACCCATTGCTTATTTCATTGCAGTTATTTCCTACTGTTTCAATTTAACTTTCAAAAATGGAACAGAAAATGAACTCCAACTCAAAATTTTTGTATGATACTAATGCATTTTCTTAAAGGCCCCAAATTTTAAAAAGACTCAGATGCACAGAAAAATCCTGTTACGTAATGTAAATTATGATAACGACCTAATTAGTGGGGGGAGGGGAATTTACTGTCACAAGCCCATCCCAGGTCCTTATAGCTGTAATATTCACAAACAAAAACCTTTATTCCCAACAAACTATTGCCTAGATCAGGTTCAACGCGTCATTTTAGACCACATAAATCTCATCTACTTAAACAAATTGATATTGATATAGATAATTAAATGCAAATATATATATATATATTTTTAAAAAAAAAAACAGGACGGTCCATGGGTAGTGAGGTGGACCAGATCCACGAACAGTTTTTCGTTATTCTTCCACTAACAAAGCACGGCCACGCGTCAAAAAATGTTTGAGCAAGGGTGGTGAGTCCACAACATAAAATCGACTAAAATGGGCCCAAACAAGATATTGAAATGAAATATATCTACCTACTTTTGGGTAGATTTTTTTTTTTTTTCCATTAGGAGCCTACAACAATGACATGATGCAGTGCCACATTACACCACTTATGTTTATCATTATTATTTTTTGAAAGGTGAATTTTTATCATCATTATCACTATTATAATAAATAGCATCAGTTATTGACCAATATTATATTTATATATTCAAATATATATTTTTTATATAGCAATTATAATATGAGTAGAAGAACAAAAAGTTGTGAAATAAATATGCAGGTAATTAGTTATTTGAAAAAACCTGTCTAAACTTTAATTTTTCTCTTATAATATAATATAAGTTAATTTTACTCATTTATACATATTTATTTATTTATTTATTTTGCCTAAGAAGAACAATTATTTTGAATGTGATCAATACTGTTGAGACAAAATTAGAATGGAATCTTACATAATAATGTATGATCTCCCTTAAATTATTTGCCTAAAAGCTATGATTGGTACATTTCCTCCACACAATATCCAAGGCCACTGTTACCACCACCACTTTTTCGACACGTGTCGTGTTTAGGACAACTGAAAACACCTGCGAGGCTAAAAGCTCCCTACTCCCCTTCCTCTCCCTCTCTTTCCTTGATATGAAATGCTATTTGCGCATCCTAAGCAGGGTATAAATTTTATATTCTACTTATCTAAGATTCATTGAGATTTTTTAGTATTAAAGAAATAAGAGGTAAATAGACTTGGTAAGGGAAAAGATTTGGTTTTCAGATGAATAGAATATAAAATCTATATTCAAATATGAATGTGGATGTTTGTTTTGGTTCTCAAATTAAAGAACGGAATAAGAATACCGTACGTGTTTTCAAATAGTGGCGACAATGTCGTCACTAGAATAAGTTATTCTCTCGAAATGCACTGGTTTTCCCCCCTCCATTATTAATTGTTTATTCCGTTCAACCTAGCTAGATCCCTTTCCGTAGGCCGTATATATATATATATATATATATATATATATATATATAGTAAAGTAAATAAATTAATAATTAATAAGATGAGTAACGAATCAATAATAAAAGGAAAGGGATTATTAATAAATTGGCGAGGAAGGATCCCTTTCCTTTTATTAGTAGTAGTAGCGGTAGTAGTAGCAGGCGCAACATTTACTAACCATTGGCGAGGTCGAGCATGAAATCGGCCGGGTTGACGAGGAAGCGGGGTGTGAAGCCGACGGAGCCGAAAAAATCCATGGCGTCCCGGGCGGGGCCGAAGTACGAGCAATTGCCGTCGGTGAGTAAGAGGACGGAGTCGAACATTTGGTAGACGCGGCTGGAGGGCTGGTGGATGGACATGACGACGGTCCGACCCTTGCGGGCCAAGCTGGTGAGGGTGCCCACGAGGCGGGCGGCGGCGGTCGAGTCCAAACCGGAGGTGGGCTCGTCGAGGAGCAGGAGGCTCGGGTTCACCAGCAGCTCGTGGGCGATGCTCACCCGCTTGCGCTCCCCGCCGGAGACGCCGCGCACGAAGGCGTTCCCGACGGGGGAGTCCGCGCAGCGGGAAAGGCCCAGCTCGGCGATCACGGCGTCGGCGGCGGCGGCTCGCTCGGCGGCGGGGACGGAGGCTGGGAGGCGGAGCATGGCGCAGAAGAGAAGGGTCTCGCGCACGGTGAGGTGCGGGTAGAGCACGTCGTCCTGGGCCACGAACCCGGTCCGGCGCAGGACCGGCTTGGTGAGGCGGCGCCCGTTGGCCAGGACCGATCCGGAGTGGGACCCCGCGTGGGCCCGACCGGCGAGGATCCCGAGGAGGGTCGACTTGCCGCTGCCCGAGGGGCCCAGCACTGCCAGCACCTCGCCCGGGCACGCGCACCCCGTCACGCCGTTCAGGATGGTGCGCTCCGCCGCGGGGGCGCCGGATCCGGAGCCGGAGCCGGAGTGGAAGATGCGCGTGATGCCGTTCTTCTTGGACGTGGGCGGTGCGGCCTGGTCTATCTTGATGCGGTAGGTGATGTCGATGAACTTTAAAACAAAAGGTTACCAACATCAACATGCTTGCTATGTAAATATACATGTAAAAATATATATTAAGAAAAAAAAAATAAAAATAAATGCGACGACATATATATGCACCCATGCATCCATGCAGGCACTCGGAGTGCTTGAGTTAGTTGGTTCTGATACCTACCTGAAGTGTGAGAGGGTAACAACTGGAGGAGATGAAGGAGTCCATTTTAGAGGAGTTGGTGGTGTAACTTTGTGTGGTGTCACTTAAGCAATCGGGAGGCATTTCTTTTAGTTGCTTTAATATATGTTCGACTATTGTTGAAGAGGGGGAGAGAGAGCTTATAGGAGATTAATTAGTTGGTGATCGATGGTGGCGAGAGGAGTATATCGAAGGAAGTAGAGAGGGGAAGGGGGGGGCGATAGGGAAGAGTATATAAAGGGTAAAAAGGATGGTTCGGGGAGGGGCGCGGGGGTGAGTGCATGCCACGTCAAAGTGAAACGCCCACAGTGGAATAGGGCACGTGGCTAGCCTATGGAGAAGGTGTGTGTTTTGTGTTTTCTCGGCTACGCTTTATTAGTGGATGCTGTTTTGGGAAGGAACGAAAATGAGCTGTAGCTTGTAACTCTTATAACCGCTTTGGTTCCCGCTCTCACTCTTTCCTATATAGCTCGCTTTTATGATCCTCTTTTGTGCCCCCCTCTCTTTCTCTCTCTCTTTCTCTACCTCTCTTTCTCTCTCTCTCTCTCTCTCTCTCTCTCTCTCCCCGATTCCTTTTCTCGCTCAACAATATCATGAGGGGTGGTAGATAGATGAAGTGCATGCACCTGGAGTTGGTGATTGGTTGGGTTTGCTTATTTGGCGTAAGCAGTTGTTCACTGTGGGACATAGGGTGTCAATGTTGGGAAGAACCTTTTAATTTTCCTCTGCAAGTATACATAAGTGTATATGTTGGTTTTGGTATACCTAGCGAGCATGAGTTAGTTGTGTCGCAAAATAATATGGTTGTACTACGCTTTAAAGGGTTCACAGGACTTGGTGGCAAGAGAGAGAAGAGCACGGTCACTAATATAAAGTCATTTATTGAGCAGAATACCTAGCTTGAAAAAGACATAAGTTTATTTTAGAGTAATGCTACTCATACAAATTAAAAATATATATAAATTTTATATTTTTTTATATTTATAAATAGTATTTTCTGTTTTTTTTTTTTTTTTTTTTTTTTTAATCAAACTGATGTGTTTGATATGCACCTCCATCTTGTTTTTCCGCTTAACTTTGTGGTAACTAAACATTCACTTGAAAATAAATCCAACAATACAGAAGGCTATGTCTAAAATCACCATTCCGAAAGAAAGATCGTTATGCTGGCTATCGGCCCAAATTTTTTTTTTTCAAGCAATAAAAAAGATATAGTTTTTACTAAATTATATAAAACTGCTTTACTCTCGGATAACTTAAACTTTTAAAAATTTATATTTTTATTTATATTTAATATTTTTCTTTACATCTAAGTGTGACTGTTTTGATAGATTCAAAACACGTAACTAAATGAAGTAAGCATCCCGATGCGATTTTATCCGTAATAAATTATATAAAATAATCATTGTTCAGTAATATCTTATGCTTTGAGAGAATTATATTTCTAATATTTATATTCAACAATATTTATTTTTTATTCACCTTTTAATTTTTTTGAAGAAAACCCTTATTTCTTATCTGGTCGAGATCTATAGCGTGCAATGTTACTTCTATATACATCCTAAAATGGATGTATGTTATACAGCTTTACCCATTCAATGGATAGGGTTGATTTACTAATCATAATGTGTGACGAGCGAAAATTTTTCACTTATTAAATAGATGGAATATATATCGTCCACTCCAAATGAGATATATGAATAGTATTCATCAATTAGCTAGCTAGGAAAGGAGAATAAATACTTAGTCTAACAATACGTGTCCTTAGTATCTATTTATAAAATTCCCAAATTTCGTGTATCGTTGAAAAAGAACCGGATTATTCTCGTAGTTGTGTTTTAGGATAATAATCTTCGTGACCCTTTGAACCAATTAGGTAACATAATTGTGAGAGTATAGTATCAACATGCGTCATCTAAGACATTAGTTGTTTGGAGTACGGCTCCTATAATATTCCATTTATTCCATTACTGTGCAATATAACGTATTGATTAGAACTTTGAACTCGAACTTGGATAGTTTGCTTTTATTGGAATAAAAATAGAAAGCTCGGTACCTTTTTCGTTGCATGCACTACGTGTTAAACGTTTTGGTTTATTTGTTTGGACTTTGGAGACGCTTGCAAGATAAGTTAACTGGAAAGATAAAGTTAACTAGAAGCAATTAATACATAAAAGAATACAATTTTCGAAAAGGAAATGGCCAAAATATTACAAGCTTCTTCTAAGTTCGATAATATTTATGATAATATAACTAAATATGATACATATGCGTACTAAGTTTGAGATGACCAAAGTGAAACTTCGTACGTATATATATATAGGAATCATGCATCAGACAAAAATATGTAGCACTACGTAGGATATTTCCTAAAGAAGGTTCCTCTAGAAAGAAGGAACCTGGAAGTAATTCATATACAATTAAAGACACATGTGAGAACCATTCATTGCTAAAGTTGCTTCTTTTATATGAATTGTCTTTTAGCAAGTTCGTTGAATTAATACTTGATAAACTTGGTCGGTTGGTGCTTCTATATTCATAGGTGTTATTTAAATATATTAGTATGCTATAATTTCGATAGCTTTTTCAAAAAGCTAGAATCAGAAAGCTTAAATTAGAACATCTGATTGAGCCTCTCATTTAATTTTAAGTGCTTTTCAACACATTGAATTCTGAAAATATTATAAAAACTTTGCTCTTTTTAATTATGCGATTATTTGCAATGTTACAATCGAGGATAAAATTTTAAGACCACTGCTAATTGTGCATTTAAAACTCTTGTAAATCTTACATCCTAAATGAAGATAAATTTTATTTCACTAGTCCTACCACAATTCTATTTTTTCAAATACAAAAAATTCAAAAAAATTATTTCAATCCTTGGGTGGTTAGCGTTATATATATATATATATATATATATATATATATATATATATATATATATATATATATATATATATATAAAGAGAGAGAGAGAGAGAGAGAGAGAGAGAGAGAGAGAGTAGAGCTTATATGCTTTCAAAAACACAAGCAAAAATATATTTGTGAATTTTTTATCATTGGATTTGCATTGAGATTTATGCTATTTTTTTTTTCCTTTCTCTTTAGTTGAGATTTTACAAAAACACAAATCTCAATGCAAATTGAATGATAAAAAATTTACAAGCATAGTTTATCTCGTACTTTTAAAAATATACAAACTCTACTATATATATATATATATATATATATATATGCCATTTCTTCGATCTCTAAATAATTAAATTGGTCAAAGTTTTCTACAACAGAGTTACACGAGCACATTTTATGTAAAAGCTCCAATATGATCTAACAAGAGTAAAAATAAGAAGCTAGTCGATTATTAACGGACTTCTAATTCTTCGTTCAATGATATGAATTGAGCATTAATTATTATTGATAAAATAATTTTGCTGAATCTCATCAATTTTCACGTGGTAAAAAAAAGCTAAATACAATACAGAGGCAGTTAAATGTTCTATAATAATAAACACAAATGTTCATTAATTTTTGAGCCTAGCAAAAACTATAGCCCGGAGTAGTTTAATTAGGTAGTACATCTTTGTAGCAGCCCATGTGATGCACCAACCCCAACTCCCGCATCACCCACGCGCCAACATAACCGTGCTCGGCTAATCACATGTGACCCAATGAACCCAATTTAAGCTCAAAACCGAAAAAGATGAAAAAAATGAGAAAAAAATGGAAAAAAAAAAAAAAAAAAGGAAAAGGGTAAAGTGGTGGCTTCCACCTCTCGTGGCAGCTGCTGAGCCCGCCACGTCACCCGGAGAGCACTCGCCTCGCTTTCCCGCCAAAATGCGGGCCCCGCATCCCACTCTCCTCCCCGGCTCTCCCCTCCACGTGTCCCCGATGATGCCACGAGTGGCGTGAGCGGAGAACATGCCCCCCACCCACTTTCTCTTCCTCCCCCACCACCTTTTTTGTTGTTGTTGTTTTTTTTTTTTTTTTTTTTTTTTTTTTTTTTTTTTTGTTGTTTTCCTCGATTTTTGACAAATAGCTAGCGCAATATATGTAGACCAGCCATAAACGAAACGTTATTCCCGGAATAAGTTCTATTTCTATCCCACATTACCAAAAACAGCAGCACACAATCTCATCATATTCTTCTTAAAATAAATGGGTGTGCATATATATATATATATATATATATATATATATATATATATATATATATATATATATATATAAAAGACTGATATATTTTAATTTATAAACATTAAGTTTTTCATATTTATGATTTTGTTTTTATATTAAGATCTTCGAATCCGCACTCAATTTTATTAGGCTTAATTTAAATTATTTATAATATTTTACAAATAAATTTTATAATTTTTTAATATTATTTATCGAGCTTCGATGAAGTATATTCAAAATTAATAATTTAAATAATTGTAATAAGTCGTTTGTAAATTTTATAATATAAAAATATTTAAATTATGTAAAAATTTCACAAAAAAAAATATAATATATAAAATAAAATTATTATTTTTATCTAAAATTTCAGTATCATATAATTAAATTTTATAAAATTTTTATTTTTAATTATTAATTTTAAATTATTTCGATCACTAAAAATTAGTTTTAAAATATTTTAAATATTCTAAATCGAATCTAACAAAGTCGATCATAATTCGAAAGTCCGAAGAATAAAAGTAATTTATAAATATAAAAAACTACTTACTTATAAAACATACCATCGGAGCCATCCATGCATCTTGAATTGGGAGAAATCATTCAAACACACAAATTTTAAACGGCGAATAATTCCACACCGCCACAGCACGGGATAAATGCAGTAGGGGCACGTTTCCTACTCCAACCATGGAATAGAGAGGGGGTCTATGGATTGGATGACACAATGGTTGAATGTAGGGTGGGGAACAGCAATTACTCTTTAGTCAAAGTTTTCGTTGAGAGAGAGGAAAAAAATAAAAGAAAAGGAGAAGATGTTGTACGTATAGAACAGGAAGGTCCCTTTATGCGGCATATATATTATAGAAATCAATAATGATGGCTACGAATTTATTCGCCTGGGCGCCCCTACAATTCTGTGCACAAATTTTTTTAATAATAAATAATTTTTAAATAATTATTTTGTACGAAAAAAAATAAATTATACGAGTAGGAGTGGCAATTCAGCTCGCTGTTAGCGAGTCAGCTCATGTTCGGCTCGAAATGAGCTCGAGATCGAATCGCTCATTTAGTAAACGAGCCGAATACGAGCCGAATTTTTCAACTCGTTTGATAAACGAGCCGATCACGAGGTGGGGTCAGCTTGCTCGTGTTCCGCTCGATAACAGGTTGAATATATATATATATATATATATATATATATATATATATATATATATATATATATATATATATATATAAAAGGTCCGAATACTATATTTTTATGAGTAAAATTTTTTTTATACTCATAAGTTTTCATTCCTTGGATAAAGGAACTTGCGTTTATGATTATAATAGTTCCTAAGATTTTTACTATTTTTCCAACAACCTAGTAAACCCTAGGGGGACCACTATCATCCTAACCGCACATTTCTTCATCCAAGGATAAAAAAATTATGAGTGCAAAAGAAATTTTCTCATAAGAGTAAAGTAACCCTACCCTATATATATATATATATATATATATATATATATATATATATTACTATTTAGATTTTAAGTTATTAATTTTTATGAATTTTAATTATTAGATTAAAATTTTAATTTTTTAATTTTTTTTTAATTTTACATCTAATAGTAGAAATGAAAATTAAATTTATTGTTTGCGAGTCAGTTCGTGTTCGGCTCGTTAATAAAAATATGAGCCGAATTTTTCAGCTCGATATTTAAATAAGCCAGCTCGTATTCGACTTGTTTATTTAACGAGCCAATTAAACACGAGCCGACTCAACTCACTCGTGTTCGGCTCGTTGACACTCCTACGTATGGGCAGCACATAATTGATGTGCCTTATTTAATTATCTTCCTACCAAGGTACTAAAGTTAGGAGAAATAAATAAAAATACCCTGCGGTGTCGTAAGTTATATTTCTAGCTCTTTATTTACACTTGGACAAGAGCTTCGTTCTAATTACCAATTGAAATAGTTATTTTTTGGGTATAACGAGATTTGATTATCTTAGTTTTTTTTTTTTTTCAATATAGATCTTATGGACTCGTTTGGCAACCGGTATAAGAGAAGGATAAAGATGTTATTCCTTTCTTTATACCCAAACAGTATTTAAATGTGGGGGGACAGATGTTTCCCCCATACCAGATTATTTTGGTATAAAGGTAGAACAGTTGTTCCACCTGTGTCTCTGTTGTTTATTATTATTATTTTTTAATTAATTTTTTTAAAATTATAAAATATTTAAATTTATAAAATTTTAAATTTTTTTATTTTATTTTATAAATTTTAATCCCCTCTATTATTTTTATTTTTCTTTAACTTACCAAACATAATTTTTCTTATTCCGGTACAACTCTTATACTCAACAAAATATAAAATTACTATAATTTTTATTTGTATCTGAACTTATATTTATCTCCGAAATAATTAAATTTTACTTATATCAAACCAAACGCAGCCTATAAAAATGCTATTTTTTGTTCTTGTGCTCCATTCAAATAATTAAGTTCCCCAGTGTTTAAACAATTCACCACTCCATTTGGAATTTTCCCTGAGGTGATTCTGATCACTTTTTATCACTATATGACAAACGGAGAAAAGTTGACTTTTTGACGGGTGGCGTATTATGATTGGGTAGATAAGATCACTGAAATCGACATCAATGTGAGGGGTACGTGTGCTGCATGAATCATGTAAGAAAAATGTCCTAACGAATGGAGAAAAGGATCTAAATGCAATCATCCGTATATATATATATATGCCTTTGTACAAAGAATATATAACTTTTTTTCTTTTGTTTGCACGGAATTCAACGATTTCGTCTGCGACTTTTTGTAGTTTATAATTCAATTATAATTTAAAATTTAATTATAATTCATAATCTATGTAAAGCTTTTGCTACTGTTCATTTGCAATAGCTTATGCTTAGTTATCACATATAGACGTTTGAGCTACGGAAGAAACGGGATATAGAGTGTATTCCAAGCTTTTAATTTAATTAGATTAATTTATGAATCTGTTTGGTCTTATTGCATGATATAATATTATTGATGAAGTGTTAGTGCGTAGTTCTTTAGAATAATTATTATATGAAAATTTCTTTGATGGTTTTCTTCTTTGTAAAAATAGATGTGCAAAATTGGTGCCGTATTTTAATTAGGATCATAGAATCTTATTTCATAAGTTTTCAAAATATAATGCTGTCCCCATTCTCGATAAAAGATAGTGGAATTAGGATTTTGAAAGATAAAAACTATATATTTGGGAAGTTTACAGAAATTAGGACATGGTAATTGGTACCATGCACCAACCATCAACAAGATTTAATCTCCTAACCAGTTTAATTATATTCTCTCCTATCTATTTGCAGCACTACAATAAAAATATGTTATAGCGATACTTTTAAGTATTTCTAAACTCTAAAAAAAATATCGCCGGCAAAAATATCGATACTTATTGTTAGTGTTGCTATATGTGCCGTCGCTAGAGTATATAGCGATACAATTTTGTAATGTGTTTCAAAAATATTTTCCTATAACCTAATTTTGAATATAGATAGAATATAGATAGGACACTAGCTTATACAAAAATATCACAAATATGTGTTTCTATAACCTAATTTTATTATAGTAATTGGGACATGAAAGTGTGTTTTGTGTTTATTTTTTGTGTATGTGAGAATGCGCATGGGCGTATTTAAAGAAGGAATGCCACAGCCAATAGATGTTCTAAAATGGCGGCTAAATTCACTAATCACCCTAATCATCATCTTCTCTAAATGTCAAATCCCACTAGAGAATCTTGAATGTAAAATGTGTAGCAACTTAGAAAATTTTACAATTTCCTATTCTCTATCCACCCATGGAGCAAAGGTGACTGACTCATTTCCTCATTGGATGGATTACTATAATTAAAATAGCCATATTGCATATTGCACTCCACATCGCCCCATTAAGATCCTGTAGGATTTAGAAGATGAATGGAATTAAGAGACAATCTTTTATATTTTCGGTCTCTTTTATGACTTTTCTTTTTTCACCGAGAAAATATAATAAGAAGTTCTGTTCAGATAAAGAACAAATGCACTAATGAGATAAGAATTAAAGGCTCATCTATGTATCGATTCAATCCTGCAATAACATGACATCGATTATCGATCGTAGGACATTAGATACCCATTTAGGAACAATAAGAAAAAATCTAACGGTTTGGGTTATATCTATGTAACAACACAAAATTAAGAAAGGATATTAATTTCTCAGACTTTCGCCACATAAACAATTAATCCTAAGGTACAGTATACCTTGTTGTTGTAGACATGCAGTTCTCTAAGCCGGATATATGGACGACCATCTTGATCTATCTTATTTATTCTAATGATATTTCTTTTCATATATAATCATTTTTTTTAGAATATAATTATATTTAGCCGTTAATCAAATCCATTCCCCCACATCTCTGTGATAGTAAAAACGTAATCAATATCATGTCATCCTAATTCCTTTTACAGAAAAATATGATGTGTTATGCGGTTGAACCACTAACATGATAGATGAAAAAGATGCCTAACATCAGCAGTAGTGTCCTGCCTTATCCTGCAGATCCATACAAGCTAAGATTTCTGGGGTCACGCTGCTAACCAAGGCAAGTGAAGCTGGTCCAATCTTCTTTATCCAAATTAGCAAATATTGTAAAAAGATATATTTTCTTTTGTGAAATGGACGAGTCTCCAAATTATTTTGATCGAGAAAGTAGAGGACACATGTCCATTTTCTGTTAAAAGAAGAAAAATGATTGGACAGCATAGTGGAAAGTTGCTCATCAATTGTTAAGTTTCTAGTGAGTAGTGCTGGCACTACAACCCTATTAGTCAAGGAATAATTCTTTCACTAATTTTACCACTATTTTTCTATTAAAAAAAAAAAATACTCTGTTATTTTCTTTAATAAATAATAAAAATATTCTTAATCGTCGATTGATAAAAAATAAAAAAATAATTTTATTTATTATCAGGTCGACAGATAACTTTATAAAAAAAGTATTTTCGTAATTAAACATCATAAAATATATATATATATATATATATATATATATATATATATATATATATATATATATATATATATATATTAAAATACCTTATACTAATTTATTCATTAATTTAAAAAAATTTAGAATTATAATTTAGACATTAATTTAAAGAGTTTAATTTAAAAAAAATTAAAATTATAATTTAGCTATCAATTTAAAGAGATTTAGAAATACAATTTAGTCATTAATTTAAAGAGTTTAACTTAAAAAAATTTAGAATTACAATTTAGACATTAATTTAAAAAATTTTAAAATTATAATTTAGGCATTAATTTAAAAAGTTTAAATTAAAAAAATTTAGAATTAAAATTTAGGCATTAATTTAAAGAGTTTAAAATAAAAAAATTTAGAATTACAATTTAGACATTAATTTAAAGAGTTTTAGAATTACAATTTAGCCATTAATTTAAAAAGTTTAATTTAAAGAGTTTTAGAATTACAATTTAGGCATTAATTTAAAGAGTTTAATTTAAAAAATTTATAATTACAATTTAGGCATTAATTTAAAGAATTTAAATTAAAAAAATTTAGAATTACAATTTAGGTATTAATTTAAAAAGTTTAGAATTACAATTTAGGTATTAATTTAAAAAGTTTAATTTAAAGAGTTTTAGAATGACAATTTAGATATTAATTTAAAGAGTTTAATTTAAAATTTTTAGAATTACAATTTAGGCATTAATTTAAAGAGTTTTAGAATTAAAATTTAGTCATTAATTTAAAGAGTTTAATTTAAAAAAATTTAGAATTACAATTTGGACATTAATTTAAAGAGTTTTAGAATTACAATTTATACATTAATTTAAAAAGTTTTAGAATTACAATTTAGGCATTAATTTAAAGAGATTTAGAATTACAATTTAGGCATTAATTTAAAGAGTTTAATTTAAAAAAAATTAGAATTATAATTTAAGCATTAATTTAAAGAGTTGAAATTAACAAAATTTAGAATTACAATTTAGGTATTAATTTAAAGAGTTTAAATTTAAAAATTTTAGAATTACAATTTAGACATTAATTTAAAGAGTTTTAGAATTACAATTTAGATATTAATTTAAAAAGTTTAATTTAAAGAGTTTTAGAATGATAATTTAGATATTAATTTAAAGAGTTTAATTTAAAAAATTTTAAAATTATAATTTAGGTATTAATTTAAAGAGTTTAATTTAAAAAATTTTAGAATTACAATTTACGCATTAATTTAAAGAGTTTAAATTAAAAAAATTTAAAATTACAATATAGGCATTAATTTTAAAAGTTCTAGAATTACAATTTAGGCATTAATTTTAAAAGTTTAATTTAAAGAGTTTTAGAATGACAATTTAGGCATTAATTTAAAGAGTTTAATTTAAAAAAATTTAGAATTATAATTTAGGCATTAATTTAAAGAGTTTTAGAATTACAATTTAGGTATTAATTTAAAAAGTTTTAGAATTACAATTTAGGCATTAATTTAAAGAGTTTAATTTAAAGAGATTTAGAATTACAATTTAGACATTAATTTAAAGAGTTTAATTTAAAAATTTTATAATTATAATTTAGGCATTAATTTAAAGAGTTTTAGAATTACAATTTAGGCATTAATTTAAAGAGTTTAATTTGTTTTAAAAAATTTAAAGTTTCTTTAATTTAAACATTAATTTGTTATTATAATTTTAAAAAAATTTGATGTGCTTAAATATTTGATTTAATAGAAATATATGGTATAATTCAAATTTATTTTTAGAATAGAATTGTACGGGCTAAATTAAATCAAATTTAAATAGTAAAGTTTGATCTTTTAAAATAATGAGATCATATATTATAATTTAAAATATAAATTGATAATAAAAATTAATAGATTGCTAAATTCTAATTTCTAAAAATAATTTTCTAAAATTAAAATTATGTACAATATATTAAATAAAAATAATTAAAATATTACTATTTAAGACGATAACTAAATTGGAATATTTAAAATTTATAATCTTTCTAAAAATAAAAACTCTCACTAAATTCAAAATTTTAAATTTTATAATATTTACCAAAATAAATATTTTCAAAATAGATATAAAATTAGTTAATTACCTTTGAAGAAAAAGATCAAAATAATCTTATTTTAGGGTACCTGGTAACCGGTACATCTCAAAGTGACCTGCTATTGTAGGTCACAACTTAAAAATAATCAAATCTGAACCGTTGAACAGGTATGGATGGACGGTAACTAAATATATATATATATATATATATATATATATATATATATATATATATATATATATATATATATATATATATATAGAAGTATGGCTCTTAGGAGCAATCCTTCCATTCTTTTAGCTCAAACATTGAAAACTGTCGGTGCATGAAGCTTGACTTTCGTATCTATTACCATTGTTGTACTATTACAATGACTACTAGCCATTTACATTAATGACAAACACAGCAATAACAACTCCACAATATATAACACGCACAGCTACCTCTCAGAAGATTGCATATGAAAATTAGTAAGAAGCCGTTTGATTCCATAAAAACTATTCCTGCGTGTTTCTGATCAAATACAATTTATGATGTAAACATAAACTATTAGGATGAAAAAAGAACTTTTAAATAATTAGATTGCAATAGTAAAAATAATACTAATTATAATTTTAAGATAAAAAAAAAATTTAGTTAATTAATAACTATCAAAATACTGATAAAATAATAATTTAATAAGTTAGTTAGTTAATTATGAACATTGTGCAAGATAACGGATAAAGTACTAATTAGTTAATTAACTATTAAAAATAAGCTAATATTTTAATTAATTCCTTAAGTTACTTGATCAGTTAGATAATTAGTCAATAAATGATTAGCACATAAAATAATAAATTATTTAATTTGTTAGTTATAAGTATGAAAAAAAAATTAATTGTCTAATTAGTTAATTAAATATTTATTATTTTAATATAAATTAATTAATTTATAGCGAATTATCTAGGCAGGTAGTGTCAAAAAATTTATGAAATTCAGATCCCAAAAAATTCAAATAAACTAAATCAAATTTAATAATACCGATTATTGATTTGGATGCTGCATTAGTGAAAAAGATGAAGAAATAAATATCAGATTATCCATAGTCAAATTTATTTTTTATCTTATAAGATTTATACCGACTTTTTAGGTATAAAAGCAGCATTGTTTATAAGATTTGATGGAATTGAGATTGATTGGCCCCGAACTTTAGTATCGTTGATCCTACCCAACAAATTAATTATCAATTGAATTGGAAATAGTTTATAAAGAGTACCCCCAAAAAGTTAGACGCAAACACCCATGTATGTAATAGCCAATCGACTTTCACATTCTAATTAGATGCAAATGTGAACTGAAAATTCTAAAGTTAACATTACATGCAATAAATTTTTTTTTTTTTTTTTAAAAAAAAAGAGAACAGAAATAAACTTTCCTAACTGCCATTTTCTGTGCTCAACTTTTTGAAATTACTATAGTGTCTAAGTACTGTAGAACTTTCCAAGAATATACGTGGATAAAAGTTCCTCGTTCGTATATTATTCAACGAGAAGTTTCAGTCTCCTTAGGTTAGCTTATAATTAAGTAAACATTTGGGGCCCCTCACACTCACACATAGTGCGGCATTATTAGGCTCTCCCTCTTATTTCCTCCATTTCACCTGTTTGTAGATGCTTCTTAATTCAGTGGGGCTATACACTACTCAGATTCCTTTTTGTAAGTGCACAAGTTAAAATAAAATAGTAATAATTAATGCAAGGGGATCCTATCAACTATACCATCTTACAACTACGATTTTTTTCCTTTTGAATCATCAATTTTTATTTACGGCTAGTACTTTATTAACATTTTTATTAGCCATAAGTGCGCTCATAAAACTATCATGCTTATTGAAGATATTATTAGGATTAATAAATATTATAGTTAGTTTAGCATAAACTATTTAATATAATTAAAAGTTGAAATAGTCATACTGAAGTGGGAAGCTTCGAATGAAAGCTCGCTGGAACACTTTTGATTTTCTGGCACTTGTTTGTTTTATGTCTCTATCTAAATATTTATTGAGTTATTTTTAGTACTAAAATTTTTTAAAATGTATAATAAAAAAATTATAATTAGTTTTCAAATAGAGGCAAAACTAATATATAAGACGTCGAGCTCTCTACAAAGTTTATTTCTTTTTTTCCTTTTTTGAGAAAACTCTTATTTGGGGAGAAAGAGAGCTTCTTAAGGCGCTAGAAAGAGGTGAGATCCTATTTCATGGTGACAACATGATCAAGAGAACGAAAAAAGAAGATGCGAAAAGAGGAAAAGAAAAATAATAATAATAATAATAAAATTCTATATCTGTACCGAATAATGCCAATAAAGAGTCCGAGGAGGGGATAAAGGAAGGAAGAGGAGGGCACGCGTCGAGCCGTGGTCTAGAGCCATCCCCCATGTCGGAGTAGCACATTTTTTAATGCACACGTCGCTCTACACGAACCTCACGCATGGAGAGAGAGAGAGAGAGAGAGAGAGAGAGAGAGAGAGAGAGAGGTGGGGATCGATAATGGATGCAGCATTGGATTAGACACGAAGAAAAATCAAACGAGGAAATATTAAGTCGCTTTAAAGTACAAAAAATGGGCCCCGTGATTGGCTGGTCCAAGAGGGCCTTGTGTTTGGTCTACACGTGGGTGGTGTTTCGGTTTAGCTGTCCAATTAAGTCATTTAGCATTCCGTAGAATCCACTAGTTGTTTTGAGCGAGTGCATTTTAGATTCGACCAAACTGAAGCACCAGGACAAAAAAAAAAAAAAAAAAAAAAAAAAAAAAATTTTTGCCGTTTACAAATATGAGTTTGAAGCTTTGAATTAGTTTGAACTTATTTCTCCCAATTGGGAGTGCTAATAATAATATACAAATTTGATAAAATTTGATAAATTGCATGGCTGAGTAATGTTACACTTACATACATATTTTATAATATTTTAAATGAATAATTAATGTAATTCATGAAAAGAATGGTGTAAATCAAACCTAGGTAAAATATTACAATAACAAAAAAATATTAAACGTATCATAAACTTATTTCTCCCAATTGGGAGTGCTAATAATAATATACAAATTTGATAAAATTTGATAAATTGCATGGCGGAGTAATGTTACACTTACATACATATTTTATAATATTTTAAATGAATAATTAATGTAATTCATGAAAAGAATGGTGTAAATCAAACCTAGGTAAAATATTACAATAACAAAAAAATATTACACGTATCATAAATAAAAGTCAACTAAAAATTCAAATCTACATCTGCTTAAATAGAATTTGCATGATAGCGGGGCCTACTGGCGCTCCTAATGTCATTGTTTTTAAGCTAAAAAGAGCCGTTGAAGACCATGCCACCATGTCTAAGTTTCAAAGTAAAAATTAAAGTGGGGAATGAGAGTGGTGGCACGCCTAAATTATATCCATCCACAAAGGTGCTCTTATTGGTCCCCTTCGCTGTCGAAACCATGAGTGCTCTTCGCCACCTTTTATTTATCTTACGGCTTTAATTTTGACAACATATATTGTGTGCTACACCTAGTTATTCAATCCTAAGCAATAGCTTGCTCTCTCGTGAAGTGTTTTGTCCACTTAATAAAGTTTTAAAACTGTTCGTGCATATACATATATACATTAATGTAAAAAAATTTTGTTGCTCGTTTTACTTTACGGCAATCACTATTATACCCATAAATTGTATTACAATTTTGTTAATTCAACCAATCGCCAACTATATATCTAATTAATACATTTTGCATCACCGTATAAGCAAATGGTTGTAAACGTCCTTAAATGGAGAGAGAGAGAAGAGTCCAATGCGTACGCATGTGTAGCTTTCGCTATGTGACAAATGCTGGATTATTGCTCCATGCAACTATACAAGCACGCATGTTGTTGCAGGTGAGTAGAGTTAACCTTGTCGTGGCACGCTTACGTGCTAAAGTTTGCATGTTGGTGCTGAGATAAGATAGAATTGAATTGCCATTTATCAGTACTTTTAAGAGTGCTACTCTTATATATTAGTGACAGGTACCATTGGATGGTAACATAATGGCATTCTGAATTCAAACATGCATGCATCGTGCTAAACTTATGTTGAAAAAGATGTCCATATATTTATCATATTTTCAGTGACCATGTGGCAATTCATTAGTGTTCATGATCAATACGAAAGAACATAGAATTTGAATGTGTTAATCCCCTTCCCCCCCACCTTTTTCTTCCGAATCCTTTGGAGCTCATCCAAACCAAAGTCTTTGGCCAAGTTTGAGCGCACTAATATATATCGAATAATCCTTCACTTTCCTACTTCAAAATCCTTATAGGACAATTCTTTACAAATACAAATAATTATAAATTTCTCACAACCATTTCCGTTTGTTGTTGTATCTGTATCTTGACTAATCCTGGTGCATGCACGCTTGAGTGCGCAGATTAGTTGACATAGTCCAGAAAGTTTTATACAATCATGTAAACATGATCTATAACATGTAAAATTAGTCCTAGTGACATATATTGGATTGAAAGATTCTTACAAAAAGTTATTTAACTAAGTTAATTCCAAGCGTTTCTTGGAGCGGCGGCACAAGCAGAGTTTCAACATTTTGTAAATACTAGAACCTGCACCTTTATCGACAAATAATTGATTAAACTACATTAAACAATTGCTGTGCGAAGCTCTATTAATTATTAAAGAATATTTTAAATCTCAAGCATTCTTATCATGCTTCCTAGCTACAGAGAAAAAGTTATAAGATAGGGTATTATATTATTTTTTTTAAAAGAATGTACGTATCGGGGTCCATGCCCTATAAGTTCATGTCAAATAGAGTAATTATTATTATTGTTATTATTATTTTTCAATCGTTCCACAAGTAATAGCCAGATGTATAGATAATAGATTCCGTAGGAATTACCTGCTGTTTCTTTGACCTAATGATCAATGGAATTAATGGGACTAAAGAAAGTTATGAGAATGTAATAAGTAGATAATTAGATTGTTTAAAAATTGTGGGTTCGGCAGCTTTGCAAAAGAAACAATGGATACCTGACATGTAATTTACTTTTTCAACTTTTTTATTTTCTTTTCTCATAATCTTTCATCATTTATTTTTATAACTAAAACATTACTACGAAGGTATGATTTGCATTAATTTTTTGGGCAATTTGGTATCATGACAAATGTTAATTATTCAAAAAAAAATGGTGGGAATGATTTTCAATGTGAGACCCATTTTATCCTATCCATCACTCACGCAATTTTATACTGAGGGATGCTACACATACACCACATTTTAGAATGGGGTGTATGATATACACTCTATCCATTTAAAGGTGAATTTTTTTTACTCATCATTTCGATGTGACTAGTAAAATTTACTCCACCCTTAAATAGGTGGAATGTAAGATGTACATCCCTCTCCCCCCCCTTAGGGATGTACAAAAAACATTTCCCTTTTATATTTCATACATTTACATAACAAACAACAGGGTGGAACAGTACACATTATGGGGAGCAATCATTTAGCGAACTAAGGATGATTTTATTTTATTAAAACTGTATGGTTTTTTTTTAAGAGACTTAGATGAAAGC
Source organism: Tillandsia fasciculata (assembly GCA_029168755.2). Lineage (NCBI taxonomy): Eukaryota > Viridiplantae > Streptophyta > Magnoliopsida > Poales > Bromeliaceae > Tillandsia > Tillandsia fasciculata. The sequence continues at coordinate 20,120,940 of CM054946.1, read as the reverse complement.
TTAAGCCCTAAAGCAAATTTAGAAAAAAAAAGTAAGAGAATATAAATAGCGCATTATGTAAGTTAGAATTTAATTAGATTTGTAGTTATTTAAATTGGAGTACAAATCCTAGGTAAATTAGGACTTGTAGTATAGTGAGATTAATTTGGATTGGGCAAATCCTAATTAAACTCTAGATATAAACCATAATTCATAATATATAATGCATTGGTGGGTGCTCTATTGTGCACGGCTAATTAAAAGGATTCTTTAGACTCAAAGATGAATTGCATGCGCCTGGTGCCTTAGAGAGAGGAATTATGTGTAATTCGTCTTTCATTTAGTAAATTTTATTTCGCCTATATGCTTTTGTTGCAGTATCGAGCTTATGATAAAATTTGATTAGATGTTTTTGTTGCAAAACTCCAACAACTAGTCCCCAAGCAAATACCGGATTAACAACCATTGTAATAGGAATGGTTATGGATTTTCAACATTTAACGTGGACTTAGAATTCTAAATTTCTAGTTCCACTTTAGCCCAAAAGCCAACTTTATATACCCAACAAAGCTGGGCCATTTTAGGTCTACTAATCACAGAAACCAAAGACCACAGAGAATATATATCCACAAAGAATTTAAGTCTACAAAACCGAGTATGTCGATTGAGCAGTAGATCTCGCGATTAAGCAATGTTTCAACGGTGAGATCGAATAGATTTAGTTAGAGACGTAAATAGCAACCTTCATACTAAATGTAATATATTTATGGCCTTAAGTTTACAACTAAGGTTTAATGAATTAGTGATTGTTGATTTGAGAGCAATGCTATTTGTGCATTCTTTTTTTTTTTGTGTAATTCTTACTTTTTTTTATCATCCAGCATTAGCATTTTCATATTGTTTTATTTTTCTAATACTAAAATACAGAGAGTTGTCTATATGTACAAGTAGTATTTAGCTTCATTTAAAAGGATAGTTATATAACCTGGGCACGGCCATATATGGTTTGGCTTAATTAATTACTCATTTATTTCATATATGTAAAGATAAAACAAACAAAAAAAAATCACCAGATTTAAAAGTATATATATATATATATATATATATATATATGCTCTTCAATATGCTAAATCGCTCACAAAATTAGAAGAATATTAACACATTATAATAAAATTATATTATAACGATATTTTCAAATATTTATAAAATTTAAAAATTATCGCTGACAAAAATATCAATATTTATTATTAGTATCGCTATATGTGCAATCGTTAAGGTGTATAGCGACACATTATTATAATGTGTCCTAAAAATATATCGTTATAATTTAATTTTAAATATAGATAAAATATAGATAGAATATTTATACAAAAGCGTCACAAAGATGTATAATTTAAGACAATTTGTCTTTCCCCCTGTTAAACAGGCTGTTGAGGAATCCGGTTAGGTCCGGTTGCGCTTAGCTCAAGTGTAATTTGGATCTGCGAGGGCGAAGCTTGGGCTCGACCTTATGACTGGTTCTGATTTGCTATTTATAATTATCATATGATAGTATGTTTAGTAACCAAGAAAAGAGGATTCTTGGATGATATGGGATTATTACTTTTTTTTAAATTGTAAGACTAGCACAATTCTTTGAACCCAATACAAACTAAAGCATTTAGAACTTGTCTGGCTTGTGGTATAGTATAGAATTTATAATATTTGATAAAATATCGTTAAAAAAATAGTGTTAACTTATTTTTACAGTAGAATTATAAAGGCAAAATTAATACTTCAACTTTTAATTTTGCTCTATCTAAAAATAGAATCTCTATCTCGAGCAATAGGTCTCTCGTTTGAATTCTAAATGTAAGCAAAAATAAGTGTATACATGGGTTACGGGAATTTTTTTTTTTTTTCCTTTAAAACAGAAGCATTATTTTTTTATCATTAAATATTTAATAAGAGATTGTTGTTACTAAACTTTGAATAGAAGCGAGAAACCAAAGAGTCAATTAATGAAGATATGAAAAGAAAAATGAAGGCTAAAGAATAAGAACAAAAAATATTAATTTGTTTCACTGGTTTAGTGGATTGTTGGTGAAATAGTATAAATTATAGAGAGCCACTATAATCCTAAACATATATTTTTTCATCCAAATTAAAAATTTATGAATACGAAAAAATTTTACTCATAAAAATTTAATAGTTAGACTATATATATATATATATATATATATATATATATATATATATATATATATATATATATATATATATATAATTAGGCTATAATATTATCGATAGCACCGAGTCATTGGTGCTATCAAGTTTTTAGCCTTTGGATTAAGAAATGTGCGGTTAGGATGATAGTGTTCTCCTAGGGTTTAGTGGGTGCATGGCATGTTGAATAGTAAAAATTTTAGGAGTTTACTATAATTCCAATCGCACATATTTTCATACAAAGGCTAAAAACTTGGTAGCATAAATTGCTTGGTGCTATCGATAGTATTCCAGCCGAACTATATATATATATATATATATAAAGTGGAGCTTATATATTTTAAAAAATATAAATTTATTTATGTAAATTTTTTATTATAAAATTTGTGTTGGATTTATATAATTGTATTTTTGTTTTCTTACGTGTATTTATAATAATACGAATATAAATATAAATTTTATGATAAAAAAATTATAAATATAAATAAAATTGTGCTTTTCAGTGTATATATATATATATATATATATATATATATATATATATATATATATATATATATAATTCGTATGTAACTTTACGTTTTCAGAAACTATAATTGATTTTTTCTTGGATGGTGGTGAAGTCAATAACAAGGGAGAAAGAGAGAGAAAAACGAATGATGATAGGTTTTTTCACTCTCTTATTTTTAGTAAAATAAATAGAAAAAATGAATAACTAATTAGAGTCCAAAAACATTAATGTTTTAATCAAATAAATACCAGCAAAAATAATTAAAGTATTAGTCAATTTCAATGTGAACATTACTTGCGAGCTAACTAATAGGCGGTTGAGGTGTCTATTTTTGGCGCTAATTAATGGGGTTAGTTCTTTTCTAATCTAGTGTTGGCATTTATTAAGTTGATAACGGGATAAGACAAAATTAATTATTTGAGAGATAAGTATAAAGTACGGAATTAGTATAAAAAAGCGTTTGAAATTGTTCCAGAGATAAAAGATTTTGTGTTTGGTATGAGAATGAGGAATAAGAAAAATAAAAAAATTTAATTATGCTCTCAAACTTTATTATGTAATAATGAGATGAGAAATGGTGTCTCGGTAGACGTGGAAGAATATTTAAGAAAACAAGTAAAAGGGTGATTGAAAAGAGTGAGAATAATAATTCTTATTTATTTTAGTTGTACTGGAACAAGCTATACCGATTAATTCCTGATGCGTTTGAAAGAATAAGAGGGATATTCTTTTTATTCTCGGTTCTATACCGAATTCAAACAAATCCTAATTGTCTCAGTACGGAGTCCGGAGTAAAAAGATGGTGACAAAAGTGGAAGACTTAGACTTAGATTGATCAAAAATGAAGAAAATTGCTGCTTAATCAGTGTCCTGATTTGTGGACTGGGACAAGTAGTTTTCTAGTCGTTGAAATTGCTATTCATAAAAAATTTACTTAGAAGACACAATGGATCTCTTTGCAATAGAAAATTTTTACTTTTATTCACCATCTTATATACATTCCCTCCTATGCTTTTAATCTAGTTATCCAATTCTTAAAAAAAATAATAATGCTTTTTTTGTTACACTTTTTGAAAGATTGAGATTAAAATATTAATGTAAATCAATGTGTTGCGGACAACATGATGCATCATGCAATAATTTCTCCCGATTACAAAGTTTAATTAATTAATCTTGGCATAAATAAATCTGCGCGAACACAAGGATCTAATAGCTTCTAATTTTGAGGAAAATAATAAATTTTTAAGAAACATGCCCATATATATATAGATGTTTTTGACCTTACAGATTTTCTGCTCGGAAGATTAGCTACTATCTAAATCTGCAAAGAAAATATAATAATAAAAAAAAAAAATATTTAAAACCAAAAGGGTGAACCAAAGATAAATATTTTAGATTTCTTAAAAACATTATTTTTATAAACTATTAATATAATAATGAGATTATACGATGAATCTTAACATACCAATAATATATAAGAACACGTACGGTGGTGCAGTAGTGGATCAAGAGTGTGTGACGAAGACGTCGTACTGGACGACGGTGTAGCCGGTGGTGGTGTTGAAGGTGTGCGTGCGCGCCTGCGCGTAGCCACGAGCGAGCCGGAAGAGGCCGCTGCCGCCGACCACGGCCATCTCCCGCACCGGCGAGAACACGTCGTTGCGGCCCACGATGACGATGGTGCTGTTGGTGTACACCCCCTGCGCGAACACGAAGGTCATGGCCATGAGGAGGCCGACGTTGTCCTTGCCCGCGAACGAGTAGAGCCCCTGGGCGTGGCCCACTAAGGGGGACGACAGGTTCGGCGCCGTCGTGAGCGGGTCGTCGATCATGACGATGGTGCCGAAGCTCGTAGTGGAGTTCTTCTCCGAGGGCGCCTGCGCCACCCGCACCGACGTCGGGCTCGGCCCGCTCACGATGTCGTGCCAGAAGAACCGGAAGTGGCTCTGCGTCTCGTAAACCGGCTTTTCGATGCGCTTCTCGCCCAGCAGGATGCTGCTCTGCGCTTCTGAGTGCGCCCAGCAGCAAGACGAGGAGAAGAAGAAGAAGAAGAAGAAGAAGAAGAGGAGAAGGGTGGTGGGAATATTGGAGAAGAGGTTGGCCATGGGATCGATCGAGTAAGGTCTCTTCAATTAAGGAAATAGAGATATAAATGATTGAGTAAGCAGTGGAACAGCTCTGCGCGTCATTTAAAAGGTGGACCTGTCACGACCTACCACCATTTTGTTGTACGTAAATCTAATTTTGCTCACTAGCTAGCATATATAGGGTCCTATCTACTAAATTTGGCGTGCATTAATCGAATCAACTCGGCTTGCTCCAAATTTTCACTCCATATAGCACAGTACACTCATGATTGTAAGAAAATATTACATACAGGAGCTCGATCACCACATTACACCTCAAAGAAACTCAACTTAAAGTGCCGCGTATGGACCACCACAGCTCACACTTTGCCCTTTTCTTCATATATTCATTGCAAAGTACATAAGCTATAATTAATGCATTATAAATTTCCGTATAAATAGATTTCTATTCTCATTTAAATTTAAATTCTATTCATTTTATTTATTACAAATTTAATTTTTTTGTTCTAATCGATCTAGACATGAATTATAAATTGAAACAAACGGTTTTGAAACAACTACTTATTGGACCACACCAGGATGTTGGGATCAAACAATAAGTCCGCGCGCGTGAGTACCCGAGCCTAAAAAGCCAACTTTACACCGCTGTAGGAATCTTTCACCTAAAACTATATAACTGGCAACATTTCACGTGCAAGGCATCTAACAAAATTAAATTAAATTGTAATTTGTTATTAACTGCTCCCAAAAATCTACAAGCTTATGTTCTGAGGCCAATCTCTTTTGAGTATATGTAATCTTATATTCTAACATTGATATCTCTCAAAAATCCGCAATTTTTATGTCCTGAGCTTTGATTTCAGTTGTTTAGGATCAATGAATCATTCTAATTCTAATTATTGTAAATTCGGTATCCGCACTCTGATACTGATTATTAAAATTTTACAACAAAAATACTCAATTAATTTTTTACCATAACTTTTTTTTCTCAACCAAAAATAACACAACCGAAAAAAATAAGAATATATATATATATATATATATATATATATATATATATATATATATATATATATATATATATATATATATGTTTCGGGATGTTGTTCTTCCTCTATTCTGTCCAAACATCTAACAAAACTATCTATTGGCTTGTAAGTCCAAGCATCTAACACTTAGGTTGGTCCATGAGGAAAATAATTGATTATACCCGATTTATAAATTGATACAAGTAGGTAGATTTATATTTGTTTAGACAACTATGTATTTATTGAAAGTCACTTATTAGAAAACGCAAATAATCTTTTTCACCTACGTATAATGTACTCATGTTTATACGCCTGCCATCTTATATATATACTTTGCCACTACGCTTTTAATTTAATTATCTAATATTTTTTAAAATAATTAATCTTCCGATCACGTTGTAGACAGAATATTGCAAGCAATAAGTCAATAGAGGCTATAATCGCTATGCAATGTAATTTAATGTATTTTTAGATAATTACCCATTAAATTCTTTATGTGATTTTTTTTCAAGCTCAATGCTACCTCACAAGCTAATACGTATATATCATCCTAGAAACGTTGAAAGAAAATAAAAATAGAAAAGTAGAAAAAAAAAAATCCAAAGCAAATGAATAAGGCAGAGAATCCAGATTAATTCATTGCTGAAGGGACAAAAAAAAAAAAAAAAATATTCTCAAATCAAAAATAAATATTTTGAATGTTTTTTGTTTATAAATTATTATAATTATATTAATAAATACATATATTTATAAAGACGTGCACTAAATATCAAGACATCAATGACATATAAAAATTATTCTCTTTCAAATTAACACTCAGCAACAGCAGCAGCAGCAGTTAGCAAGAATTATGCAAATGGGTCGATCAAGAGTGGGTGACGAAGACGTCGTATTGGACGGCGGCGTCGCCGGTGTTGTTGTCGAGGGTGTGCGTCCGCGCCTGCGCGTACCCAGTGGCGTGCCTGAAGGGGCCGCTGCCGCCGACCACGGCCATCTCCCTCACCTCAGAGAACACGTCGTTGCGGCCCATGATGACGATGGTGCTGTTGGTGTACTCCCCCTGCGTGAAGACGAACGTCATGGCCATCAGGAGGCCGAAGCTGTCCTTCCCCGAGAAGGCGTAGAACCCCTGCGCCCGGCCCGCTAGCTCGGTCGACAGCTCCGGCCCGACCGTGAGCGGGTCGTCGATCATGACGATGGTGCCGAAGTAGGTGCTGGAGTTCTTCTCCGAGGGCGCTTGGGCCACCCGCACCGACGTCGGGCTCGGCCCGCTCACGATGTCGTGCCAGAAGAACCTGAAGTGGCTCTGCGTCTCGTAAACCGGCTTTTTTATCCTCTTCTCGCTCAGCAGGAAGCTGCTTTGCTCTTTGGAGCGAGCCCAGCAGCAAGACGAGGAGAAGAAGAAGAAGAAGAAGAGGAGGAGGAGGAGAGGGGTGGTGGGAATATTGGAGAAGAGCTTGGCCATGGAGAGATCTAGAGAGATGGATTTGGGATGGTTCTTTTATCTTTCCTATGCGGAGAACGGGGTCAGCTAGGGAGCAGTATCATGTACAGCGCTATATAGGGAGAGAAATTGCTTGCCGAGTCGATGAGCCAGTAGAACCGCTTTGATTTCTTCGAGTCAACGGTTGGTGGACACAAATTTTATGGACATGTCCAAATAAAGCTTATTTGGGGATTATTCGGATGGGCGCCACATGGCGAGCTTGGGCCCATCCCAACCGCCCAGCATAATTAGCACGGAGACCCCCTTCCTCTATGATTCTTTTTGAAATTAATTTTTAAATTTTTTACAAATATTTTAGCTTTTATTTTTTAATTTAATTTTGTATGTTGTTTTAATTAAAAAAATTTATTAAGTTTAATAATCATATTTAGCTTATTAGATTTAATAATTAAATTTACTCAAATTTAATATTAAATTTAATACTAAAACTCTAAAAGATTTAATACTAATTTTGATTAAATTTAATCCATTAATTTAATATTCAAATAATTCAAGAATCGAGACAATCTTCTAGAATTTTAGTATCAAATTTAATAATAAATTTTTTTTTGATTAAATTTAATTTTTAAATTTAATTAAAATAATATATAATTATTAAATTTGAAAATCTTTAACTAAGCTAAATATAGTATTGAAATAAAAAAATATAGAAGCTAAAAAAATTAAAAAAATAAAATAGAAAGTAGGTTTCCAAAAAACTAATAGTTGAAAGGGTCTCATGCTCTACTTTAAACCAGCAAAAACAATATTTTTTGCTGGGCAATTGGGATGGGCGTGTATAAAATTTTTGCCCTCGGTTGGTGGGGTGGGTAGAGACTGCAGACTCTTCTTTTATTTTTATTATCGGTGTTTTTTTTAGTACATCTCTCCGTGGATTAGAAGTTGCGGATTTCCACTGCAAATAAAAATAATAATAATAATAAGAAGAAGAAGATGAAGAAAAAATTGGGAACTGTATAAATAGAAAAAGCAAACGCGTACAGAGTCTCACATGACTCTATTGTTTGGAGAAAACAAAGTAAAGTAGCTATAAATAGCGTATTTATTTTTAAATGTACAATATATATTTTATTCATCTAAAAATAAAATATTTTTTATTAATTATTTTGAAATAACAAATAAAAATTATCTCATTATAAAATAGATAAAAAATATAAAATATACATTCATTTTATTTCGAAGTCTACATCTACAAATTAATAATATTCCCCTCGTCTGTAATGCGTAACGTTCACGTCATATTGAGCCACGGCGTGCCCCGTGCCGAGATAGAAACGAGTGGGTCCGCGCACGTGCGAGCCCAAAAAGCCCACTTCCAAGACCCATAATGACCAGAGTGCCTTTTAATATGTTGGTTTTCCTGATAGAGATTGGAGTGCGAAATACGATTAATGATCGCAAGATCGAGTGCTGTAATTCAAAACTTGTTTGACACTCGATAGTTTTGCCCTTTGCTTCGCAGCTCATTTTCGCATCCTCTTTACAAGTACCATCAAAATTTTCAAAGCAAAAAATCGAGTGGGCCATACCGAGCGCATTTACAGTGAAAAAGTCTAATACCTAAAATAATCCCCACCGTCCATCACAAAAGAATTCGCGAGGCGTGCGTGTCACCCAAGCGAAGCGAGGTCACCAAAAAACCACCCTTCTATACAGATTATTACTATATAAAATCTGTACCATGTCTAGTGGGCCCTGGAAATTTTCTCGTTTGTGCAATGCGTCGATTATACGTCGTTAATTCCTTGTCGTTACCGAGAATGCTCGTCGTAATGATTGAAACAAGCCACGCCGGCCGGCCCAAAAGGGTAAGCCTCTCCAGAATTTCAGCTGCTCCTGCAGTTAATCGTTCTGGATCAATCTCAGTTATGAAAGTGTGATGTACATTTATGTACTATATATCCATCAATTGAATTGTAAATTAGTTTTACAGCTTAAGTAATTGTAAAAAAAAAAAGAATTTAATTGGAATTCGAGTTTCACTATCTATACTTATTAGGATATTATTAAAGAAATCGATTATGAACTGTCCAACTGCAGTTGCGTTAGTGGAGAGGAGGTGTCTATAAAAGCCCCAGTATTATTGCATGGTTCACGACAGAAGCACACCATAGTGACAGGAGCAGAAATGGCTCTCCTTGCACCCAGACACTCTCTCCTCCTCCTCCTCCTCCTCCTCCTACTCCTCCAAGTCATCTTCGCCGACGCGGAGCTCACGCTCACGACTCACTTCTCCGAACGCGCCAACAAGAAGAAGCTGAAGGAGAAGCTCAGCCATCTCCACTTCTACTTCCACGACATCGTCCGCGGCAACAACATAACGGCAGTGGCCGTCACCGCCCCGTCGCGAAGCGCGGGCTCTCCGTCGTCGAGCTTCGGCATGATATCCATCATGGACGATCCGCTGACAATGGGCCCGGAGCCGACGTCGGAGCCCGTGGGCCGGGCTCAGGGGATGTACGCGTGCGCGGGGCTCCAGGAGCTGGGATTACTGCAGGCAATGAACCTGGTGTTCACGGCGGGAGCGTACGACGGCAGCGTCCTCACCGTGCTCGGTCGCAATGCCCCGCTCCACGCCGTCCGCGAGATGTCCATCGTCGGCGGCAGCGGCCTCTTCCGCTTCGCCAGCGGCTACGCCGTCGCGCGGACGCACGATTTCGACGCGGCCACGGGAAACGCCGTTGTGGAGTACAATGTTTACGTGAAACATTACAACTGACGTCTAGTTTGCAAATATATTTAAAATAAAATTTAATTGAAATATGAAATATGGAATATGAAATATGATATATGATGAAAGTATAATTAGTGGTTAAGAAATACGTCAGAAGTGGTGTGTGGTGGGCACGTGTAATGTCTGTCCTTGCGAACACTCACAGAGTTCGCGTGATTGTGGTTTGTTTCTTGTTCTTCCCCTTTTGTCTGAAACGCGTACGATTTTGTGGTCCTTTTGTATGGCTCCGAGGATTAATTAATTAGATTGTTCCATGTATTAACCTGAAAATTTTTGGTCTCCTGCTTCATTTAACTGTTTATGTAAGTTTATCAACTTCGTTTATTTCTGGGCTAATGTTGTTTGTACCCCCGCATTGGTGCAGATATATCATATTAATCCAGCCAAAAGAAAAGAGGGAAAAAAAGAAGAGAGAGCAACCAAGAAAATATGTCCAAATTCATTCTGCAATGGTTAAAACAAACAATTCATTAAAATTAATAGAACCAAAGCAAACATTGAAGGCGCAAATACAGAAAAAAAAAAAAAAAAAAAAAAAAGGGTTCATTTGAAAGAATAACCAAATTTTTGTACAGGGTGTTCACATAAATAACCTATATCCTCTATACAAAATGAATTGTGCATCACCATTTCCAGCATTACATACAAAGGAAACTGTATATTTCACACATCTGCCTCAGAAGCATATTAAATAGTTAGCCCTCTACATTAACTAAATAATCTTTGATATTTCGATCAAATCTAGATATCATTTAGCAGTCTCGTCCAAGTTTTTATCTTTACCAACATCAAAATCCGTGAGAGGAGTCACAGCAGGCCGCCTTGTCGTAGAATTCTTTTTCCTGCATTCTCTCATCGACGAATTGCCACTACTGGTACTTGATCCATCATGCTTAGTGAATCTCGGTTTTCGAAAGCTGAGTTCTTGACGGTTGCCGTCCTCCAAAGTAAGCTTTCCCCGTTTGTCTTCTTGTACCGTTCTGCAGTCTTCTTTGGTGAGTTTCTGGGGAACTGAAGAAGCCGCCGTTCGCTTTTGAGTAGGAGTAGGAATGGAAATAGGGGATTTAACCAGAGAGTGATTTCCTCCATTCGCTATCCTGCATTTGCTGATGAGGTGGTGAAGCCAAACCACTAAATCCAGTATGATAGCTTCGGTCTTCTCCTTGTCCGCATGATGAAGTGTCTCCATCCTGATCAGGTCAAGCTGCCCACCAAGGTTTTGATTCCTGAAAAAAAATATATACATCCATCTAATAAAATTGCGCATTAAAAAGGGCTTATCTGATGTGTCTGTAGCCCCAGAGATTTAATAAATCAGAAGAAAATAAAGAGAGTGAATGAGCTTCTCACCCTGTGTTCGCCCACTCTCCGACCCATCCAAAGCCATGGTGTGCTCTGATTACAGTTAAGGATACACAAAAAAAAGAAGTAGATGGTTAGAAGAATTGAAGGTTCAAATATTATGTATGCATCAGATGAATGTTATAAGAAGCCACAGTACCTAGTTGTGTTATTGGCGATAGGCACAAGCCATTGCAATGTTTTCTCCATTTCCGCTCTGATTTGACGTGCCGTGAGCTACAAGAATACAGTAAACACCTCTTTTATTGAATACAACTTCAAACATAATGAAAATGCCGCGGAGCAGTCATGGTGGTGGAACAATAAAATAGTAAGGAAAGAAACCAACCTCTTTGTCAGCCGGAAATGATTGTAGCTTATTTCGTAAAGTAGATTTAACGGTTAGGGGCAACGCTTGGTACAGTGCGTCCCTAGCATTTGGAGGGACTGAACTTGACCGTGATACCTTAGATAAGTACATCATTATCAAAATAAGATTTCACATAATGATTATTTAGAGAAGGTTTCAATTTGGGTAATGATTATTTAAATATATTGAAATAAAGGAACTTACAAGAGTATCAATCTGTGTAATGATATTTGCATAGTGCAGCGCGAGTCCAGCGGTGCCTAACCTCTGATGGCTACTAGCGGACCTTTCCACAGTTTTATCTTTATCTACAATTTGGTTGAAATATAATTTTCTTTTTAATACATGAACAGATAAGATTGTGACAATAACATGAATTCAAATAATTCAATGAGTTAGAGAATATTGTGAAGACGGGTATCATGCATTCAGACAAGAGCACAGTAAATTAAAAGATCTCAAATGATTATATCGGTGATTTAAAATTTTAAATCCTATGTACAACAAAAAGTAACTTCTCAAGGATGTAAAAGAAATGGATTTCATATAAAGAACAATGATTAATTGTAAGAAACAAAAGGTAATTACCTGTAATTCTAAAGGCATCATGAATCTCCAATTCTAAAAAGTGGACAGTGTCTACAAGCTTCTCCATGACCTACAGCAAAGAACCAAATTATCACAAAAATCTATTTCAATGCACTAGATAGAAACTCAACATCCATTTCTTCAAGTGAGTTAAACCAAATAATTATGCAATCCATAATATAACCGCCCAAGCCACGTACATCTTCAAGTATCTTAGACCAAAGTGATTTCTTCTTTAAACTAATTACATGCTTCCTTTGATTCTTCAACTCTTGCCTTATGATTTGAATTGTGTCCCCTACAATGTAGCAGCAAGCATATGTGATTACTAGTTGCAAAAGGATTATGCATAAACTTATCTTCGTGGTAATGGATTGAACGCAGTCATCAAGTAACACTGCTGTAACAGTAACAATATATATATTCATGGAACGATACAAGTGAAACATTTCCTAACCCATGATCAAACTATCAATGGTTAAATGTGAAGAGTCAGATTGGCCAACCTCTTTCGAATGCAACTGAACTGCCCTCTTCTTGAAGTCTCCGCCGATAATCTTGCTCAAATCTATCTAATGCATTCAACTCATGATAGAGTTCCTGATAGAAATAAAATTACCAAGGAGAATAAAACATTAAGAGACTTCAGAGAAAAAGAATGATGCCGAAAAGACACATCACATACAAAAAAATTAAGCACAAAGTCACTTCCGATTCCCATTCTGTTAGGTAAGTCTCTGTTCCTTATGATGAGTTTCAACCTCACCAGTTTCATCATTTGCATTTTATCAATCCTCGAAGCCAATAGAAACATGCTATTTTTTACATAAAAATCCTCATCAGCAATTTATAAGGGATAAGTCTAAGGTTGATGAGATTAAAGTTTCTCTCCTTCATATACTTGCTAATATCCATTCAAAGTTACGCCCTTTTTCCTCCACTACTTGTAGTATCTCAATAACATGGTTTTTTTTTTTATTTTTATAACTTCTAAAGGAAAGTTTTTTTTTTAAAAAAAAATCTTAATCCAGAAGTTTCAGAATGGCTTGGTGAGAAAAGAAACCAAACCTTACTATATACCATAAAATGAAACAAATGAGAAAATTATAACTAAGTTACTCTAAAATACACTTATTCACATGACACAAGCATGAACAAGTTCAAGTGTCTTCCCCCCCCCCCCCCCCCCCCACCCCCACCCCCAAAATCTCATTTTGTCACATTATTTCCTATCATAAGTTAATTTCATGAAGACCATGCATATATGTCGTGGAAGCACCACCTTAATCAAGTTTTGCTACACTCTTACGTTACTTGAAAAGCGAAAGCAGTAGGTTGCAATTACCAACAACTGGCTAACTTCTTAACAAATGTGCATAAAAATTCATTAGGCATCACAATCACCAATTAAAAGTATTAGAGATTGATCAATCGCCCTCAATTTTCCAACAGGAAAAAAAAAAAAAATACTAACAGAAGTATTCTGAACAAGTGCCATCAAATATTGCATCTCTCCTCTTGCTGTTTCTTTAAGGTGCTTTGGAGGTGTAACTTCTGACTTCAGTCTAAAAATAGGAGCAAGAAATACAATGAGCTCACAAAATCTTAGTATGGTATGTATCTGGCATTGAAAAACAAAAGGAAAAAGATTTACTTTGCAAAATAACGATCCAAATTGTGCCACCGGGGATCCTTACAATGATTACCGAATCGAACCACCTCTCGTGAAAATACTTCCAACTCTTGCCTGTCCAATTGGCATCACAGTCAAAACCAACTTTCTTTAATAAGAGGGAGAAAAAAAATTAGCAAAAAAAATGCTAACAAAAAACAGTTACCTTTTGTCAGCTGCAGCAAGCATTAGGAGCTCATCCATCTCTTTGGAAATCAAATTCTGAACACCTTCAGATCGGAACACTACTTTCAAATGCTTTACATTCTCTTCTGAGAGAGACAGCATGAGATTGGAACCTTTGACAATAGTATTGGCGACCTCAAAAGCCAGAATAGATATTCTATTGCCTTTCTTAGTAACTCCAGATATAAAGCCACTATTGGAGTTCAAACTGGTCATACTGCTACCAAGTGTGTCGAGAACCTCCACTGCTTTTCCGAGTCCAGCTGTACCGGCTCTGCCCAAAATTGAGCCCACATCCGAAACCTGTGATAAAGTATATAGCTATATAAGATACTTCTTATAAGAGTTTTAAACAAAAATGTTTGGATAAAAAAGGGTGAGAGTAGAAAAAAAATTATTTTTTTTTTTGTCTTTTTGGTTTAATCTCTACAACCCAGATGCAGTGTAATTATCTCTCCAATTATCAGCACTTCTACAAACATCTTTTGGAGACAATTGTTCAATTCCACTGTTTTTTTCAGCTTTGTTATTGTACAAAAATTGCTTTTTTTTTTTCCCTCTCCTTCCAGTTCTCTAGTCACTTATCCCCATCTAAATGATGAAACATGACTTTTGTATTCATCTTTCCTTTCCCAACTCCTTTCAACAGGACAGGACACTAATTTTAGTTACCATTTGACAAACTCTATACACATTAAACTTGAATAAGCAAAAAAGAAACATCATATCCTAGGACTTCACAATTCCATTCCTATTCGCATAAAAGTTCTACAAAGAGTTGGCTTATTATGAGAAAACAGTACAGAAACAACCAATTAAGCAGAAGGAAGGTAAAGTGGCTCTATTAGGAAACAGTATATTCACAAATCATTGATTTTAGGAGCAATTTATGCGCGGCATCATGAAAAGTTATTGCTCCTCTAAAACCATGCAAACTTACTAACAACAATTCATAGTAAAAAGCATCCCATAAGTAAAGCAGCATTCATCTATACAATTTGCAATTATAGTGAGAAATCACTTGCCTTTGTTTGATTTGCTAGCTTCGACTTATTGGTCTTTAATTGTTGTGACAGATTCTTCGACAATTTCCGCGCTTTTGAGGATACTGAAGATGAACTGAGACCCTTCTCACACAATGTAGATCCTCCCTTGCATGGCTTCTTTTCCATATCCTCCACAATTGGAGTGGTCTTATTTTTGCTCGGCGCCTTCGAATTGTACCGGAACTGTTTGTGATCATTTTCCTCAAAGCCATTGTCATTAAAGGAAACCTCATTGAGGGACTTATCTCCATCAGCACCAGTAGAACAAACCCCACCCATCCTTCAGAAGTATCCTTAAATTTTTCTTTTTTTTACAAAAACAGAGATTAATTGGCGAATTACGCCAAAAATTATCATAAGCTTATAAAGTGAGAACTCCGATCCATCCAACGCAAACCTGCAATCATCAAAAAAAAAAAAAAAAAAATGAAAAATAGCAGGAAAAAAGGCAACTTTTAGTACCGAAATTAGTGAGCAAATTCGCCAAAACCAAAAATTGTTTCATGTAAAAAAGGAAAGGAAAACCCCACATCCCAAATCAACAAATGGGTCGAGGGGGACAAAGTAAAACCCAAAGAGATCCAGATTTTACATGATCCAACATAAAAAATCGCAAAAGAGAGAGAGAGAGAGGAGGAGGAGGAGGAAGAGAACTAACCATGGAGATGAGAACAAATCGAAGAAGGGGAATGGACGATGGATGGGGATTAAGTAGGTGGATGGATCGAATAGAGAAAGAGTCAAAGGATTGTCGTAGGGAGAAGATACGTTGGGAGAGACGAGTCGGGGGAGGGGGAGGGGGCGGAGGGAAAGAGCTAATTGGTAAAACATGAGGGGGTTTAATGTTAAAATGACTAAACCTCAGTGCAAGGTAAATGCTAGATGTAAATAGTTTATTCACCTGTAGAGATAATATAAATTTTATTGATCATTTTGAAATAATCAATAAATTATATATCAAATAAAATATAAAATATATATTTAAAAATATATATATAATATGTAAGCACTAAATCCTTCAATAAAAATAATAACAATATATATATATATATATAAAAGTTTTAATATTAAATCCACTTAAATTCCTTCACGCGTTGACTGTCCACATAGGTGGAACCGGTCAAACCCAAACACTAGTCATATTTTAGTTACCATATATTTTATGAAGGAATATTAGGTGTACATCTCTTTAGAAGTGTACATCCTACATCCCATTTTATTCTGGATGGGTATTATTTCACTCGTAACATCGAGTGACGAATGAAATTCACCCCATCTCATAATGGGTGGGTGGGGTGTAAGATATACACCCCTAAAGAGGTGTATACTTATATATACTCTATTTTAGGAATAATTGTCTGTGTAACCCTGAAATTTGAAGAAATATCTGATTTATCTCTCTTACTTTTTTTTCTTTCTAATATACCCTTCATACGTTCTACCGTTATTAAAAATACCCCTACCGTTTTCCTTTATTAAGCTAACTAGGGTTAAACTAGAGTTAAATAATAATCGGAGTTGAAAACTATCAGATATACCTATTTTGCCCGGGTTTAGGGTTTAGGATTTTTTTTTTAGGGTTTAGGGTTTAGGGTTTAGGGTTTATGGTTTTTTAGGGTTTTAGGGTTTAGGGTTTAGGGTTTTAGGGTTTAGGGTTTAGGGTTTATGATTTTTTAGGGTTTTAGGGTTTAGGGTTTAGGGTTTTAGGGTTTAGGGTTTAGAATTTTTTAGGGTTTTAGGGTTTAGGGTTTAGGGTTTTAGAGTTTAGGGTTTTATAGGGTTTAGGGTTTAGGGTTTAGGGTATATTTGAAAGGGCAAAATAGTAATTACACACAGATAACGACAGTTCCAAACGGTACAGAGTTTAACTTCAGGGGTATTTTGGAAAGAAGTTGGAACGTATGAAGGGTAGTTTTAATATTAGCCTTCTAAGAGAGGTAAATCTGAAAACAGGAAAATTTTTAGAGGTATATAAGAAATTGCCCCTCTATTTTATGTAATAGTGCAAAAGTTTTTTTTTCAATAAAAAAATATGAAATAAAATGATCGTAAAATTATAAAAATTATATTTTATAGTATTTGATTTGTAAGAAAACAAATAATTTTTTGGCAATATTTGTTTGGTTGAAAAAAAAAAAATGAAAATGTTTTTCGCAGCCAAATTGAGTTTTTATATTTTTTTTTACCGAAAATTGGCAAAAAATTAAAAATACTCTAATTTTTTCAAATCTATAAAAATAGTTTTTTAAAAAATAATTTTACGGATAAACAAATATATGAGAAAAAAATTTAAAAATAATTTTTGATACATTTTACAGCCAATCAAATAATAACAAAATTTACTCTAATTAAATACTTTTAAATTAATCTGGAGCCGAACATAAGTTTCAAATTTAAACTCTTCGAAAGCTCGAATCCTCAAGCTCATAGTGGGCATCTGAGTATCTAATCACTAAACTAATGGTGATTTGATTATTTTTAGTATTTAATTTTCTCATCATAATCTCACTTATATTATTCTCATTGTATCAAAAGTCTTATTGATCATTACTACTAAAAACAATTTTCCAACATGCAATTGATGAGATTCAAAGATTTTTGGCACATGGAGTTGGTGGATGAGATGATTTTTTATCTAGCCTAATTGGAATAATGGATCAGGAAATTGCAATGCAAGTAATTGAGAATTTAATGAATGTACATAATTAAAAAGATTGGCTATTGACTAGTGTTAACTTACAAAATAAAAAATTAAAGGAGAATAAAAAAAGAAAAAATATCTAAGAATTCACCTTGATGGCAAAGCAAACTCAGATGATCATCTTGCAAAATAATAATAATAATAAAGTTTTTATCTGACCATACAAATCAAATTAGCATATCCTCAAAACCATATGAAATTATATTTTAGTTAAAATAATAATAAACAGCAATTTTCCATCTAATTCTTATGTACCAAACAAATTGAACGAGAATTATATATATATATATATATATATATATATATATATATATATATATATATATATATATAGCATCCTTTTATTGACCTTGAATTTTATATGTTCTACTTGAGCCGCGTCTCTTTGATATGGAATTTGAATGTAAGCATTTGTTAAGAAATCGCTTCTCGCATGCTCGTTGACCATCGACTTGGTTGTTCGATTCAACTTTTTGAGTATTATAGAATGACTCGAGGAGGAGAGCGAAAAGAATGAAGCGAAAATGATAGAGTTACGCCGTGATGATAATGGAAGCATAGAGTTTTTCGTATTTTTAAATTATTTTTAATGTTGAGATTTTTGAATCGGCGATATGTTTAATTAGGTTTAATAAATTTTATAAACAAAAAATTTTCATAGAAATATTTTTATACTGTATCATATTATCATATTTTATAAAATTTTTATTTTCAGTCGTTGATTTTAAGTCATTTTAATCACTAGATAAATAATATTAAAAATTCATAAAATTTATTTTTAAAATATTTTAAATACTCTAAATCAAATCTAACGGAGTCAATCCCGATTCGAAAGTCTCAATATTAAAAAATAATTTATAATTAATAACGAATATCTCCATATTTATAAAATATGATATTAATGAAAAGAGCTTTGAAAATTAAAATACTTTTGTTTTTAGGGAAAAAACAAAAACGAACACGCGGAGGGAAAAAAAAAAAGAAAAAAGAAAAAAAGTAGAACAGGGTATTATCACTTTTATTCACGTGCTCTTATTTATTTGTTAAATATTAAATATTAAAATATTATTTTATGGTACTTTGTACGTTTTTTTCTAAAGAAAATAGCTAATTCTTTAACTAGTACTGGTGTTATCTATATCTTGTAAGTTGTAATGATATCTTTCAAAAATATATTATATTGTCGCTTGTGAACACTTGTACGTTGGAACAGTATCTTATAAAAAAATGTTTGTTGTTTTTGGAATAATTAAATTTACTGACCCAATAAATTAATTTGTTTTAAAAAAGAAAAGTCATGATCTCCAACCACTTTAAACTAATACACAATTAATTTAACTTTGATGCTTAATTAATTCCTAATTTCCGAGAAAAGTCACCTACGATGGTTGAACAATCTGAAAGTGAATCGTCCTCGTGTTACTCTCCAACGTCATAAATTAAACACGTCCACACACTTGCATTTGTACCCATCCATTTGGTACCAAAAGTCAAATATTAAAAAATAATAGGGTGAAATAATTCATGAATCACATGTTTATCGGTCAACTCTTTTGAGGCTATGGATAGAAATAGCTTATGACGACATGTAAGAGCGTAAGATGCTTGATTAATTGCCTAGTGCCTATAGGCTAATAATTATAAGGTTAAATAAAAATTTAATACCCGATTTGAATATAATTTTTACTGTATCATTTGGAGAAACTTAAAGCTGTTAATTAGAGCAACACCTGCAGAACAGAAGAGGTGATTAGGCGAATGCTCATCGAGCTCCAGGAAGGGTTAAGCATTGAACGGATAGGACTGGGTCAGAGTCAAATTAGAAAAATCTCTGATCAAACGAGATTAATCGGAGAAAGCTAAAACACGAGCTCAGCACAAATTTTGAACTTACTCGTACAAGGACTGGCTCACGAATAATAAATTAAATTGTTACTACTTGTTGAAAAGTTGAAAAAATATTTAAAAATTAAAATTTTAATCTAATAATTAAAATTTACAAAATATAAGCCCTTTTACATTTGAGTGACCAAAAATTCCAATAATACAAATATATATATATATATATAGAGAGAGAGAGAGAGAGAGAGAATAAAGCTTATATATTTTTAGAAACATAATCACATTCACACTTGTAAATTTTTTATTATTGAATTTACATTAAAATTTATGCTTTTTACTTTATTTTTCTAGTTGATTTTACAAAAACACAAATCCTAATACAAGTCCAATGATAAAAAATTCAAATAGACTTATATTTTAAAAGCATATAAACTCTACAATATATATATTTACACTTAGCTGGATTACCAGCGCTACATGTATATCCACATGCATGGAGAGAGAACTGTATAAAGCTGTTGATGTTTTGATTAGGACCCTCCTTTGAGGTAATACTCTCTTCCTGTGCCAAGTCAATGATTCTCATCAGAAAAGGTATATATACAAATGCTAAGCATCCTCCCACAAGGATAAATAAGAAAGTTCCAAAACACCAATCAACAATAATCAGCAGAAGAACGATTCAAGGGGTAGTTCACCAATCCATATAGTGGAAGAACAAACAACACCCTGCTTGTAAGTTGTAACATAGATATTTGAATGTTTACAAATTCAAAGAATACCTTCAAAAAAAGGAAAAACACATTACCGTATTCGTATTCGTTAACATCGGATGATATGCATGGTGAGAAATAATTGTAGCATAGATTAGTAAACCAGAATTCAGAAAGATAATGTTGATTAAGTACAAGGAGAACGAACACTGGGAGATACTAACAATGCTCATCTTGATACCACAAGAGAATATTTAATACTTGTAAGGATATTTTGTTAATTCTCAATAACAACAAGGTATCTGCTACAAAGAATTGATTTGAATTCTGCAGTATAGTGAGCAGAAAAATCCGTCACGAAGGGGTGAACCTCACTCAGCAGTGAGACTAGGAAAAAGTAGCTGGCCCCTCAATATTAATGTATATTACCATAATGTGGGCACAGCATTTTCACATCTTGAGAATATCATAATCCAAGACTGAATCAACAATCGACTTCTGACCTGCCTGCTTCAAGATTTCTTCTTTAATTATTAAACATTTTGCCCTATGAAAACCAAATAGACCAATAGAGTTAGAATTATGTAGATACAAATACATGTATACGGTTATAGCCAAATTTCAATAATTATTGCAATGAAATTCAACTATTAATTTCACTAACTTGCCTATACTGGTACGAAAGTAATAATAGTTACTGCAAATCATGAGGGCTTATTAAACAAAGTTACCTTTCGAGAACACCTTCCTACTGATTGGACTTCAACACCAGATCTTCCAATTCATCAGCAATCGCAGCATAGCAAAAGAAGTATTGATCCTAGAAGCCATCAGATTAATAGATCAGCATGAGACTAGTCGCAGGTATGGGACAAAAGGAAAACAAAACACTCTGCATGGAATTAATGATCTCTTGAGTTCAGCGGATTTGTTAGTAAACTGGTGTTGGGTGGTTCAAAGCGTTCCCAAGACTATCTTATGCAATGTTATAATTAGTCAGTGTCTCTGTATTCTGATGGAATTAGTGCAACATTATTGTTGCGGTGATCAGTCTCAATCTTCCTTCTAACGTCAGTATAGTGAAAATAAAGGCTGTTAGACCAGAAAAATCTTCTAAAAGAAGATCAGAAATTCATTTCTCAGTAGTCACTGCAAATAAATTTAAAAAATTTCCTTTTTTCCATTAGAATAATCATATTTTTCCTGTTTTATTCCAATGTCTGATGTATCAACACCATCAACATTCCATGGAGCATAAACAAGTAAATCTTAATTAATTGCTCAACTGAAGCATATAAGAAAAGGCGTGGGAGTTTGACATTTTTACCATTGTCTGGACCATTCCAATGCGCTGAGACCTAAATTCACTAACAGTCTTCACAAGATCTAAAGAAGACATGTCACCAAGGAGAATCCGTTGGATAGTATTGTGAATAGTACAGTATGTACCAGTTCTTCCAATACCTGCACTGATTAAGTGAGAACATAAACTGCATTAGAAAGAGAAAATCACAAACATTTGTACTATTGAATGAAGGATAAGAAGAGATTTTGAAGCAAACCTGCAGTGAACAACTATAGGACCAAGATCTGGGGGGACGTGATATAAGATTTTAAAAATTTCTCGTACAGCTACTGTATGGTCAGGAATTCCATGATCAGGCCATTCTGGGTACTGGATATGGAGAACGGGCAGGGCAGGCTCTCTTGACTGTAGAAGCGAATTAGATAGATAAACATGATTCAAAAGGAAAGCGAAGTTAATAATCATAGAGAATGATCCTACTAAAAACAGGAGTACAACGAACATAACCAACTAAATATACCCACACAAGGAAGACATAGAAACACAAGCACACTCAAATATGTGCCCAGTGTCCACTCAAGCAGACACGCACAAGTAAGAGAATGAAGGAAAAGGGCATGCAGGAGGATGGATGTCACACACAAGAAGATAATGAATGTTATGCATTACACTGAGAAAAAAAAGGAAAAGGACATAAAGTGCTGATGTGCTTAAGTGTCTGATGAGCATCCATTTTGAAAGCTTACTTAGATCGTGGCAGTCTTCACTAAAAAGGAACATGTTTATTGCAAGGTTTGAACTTTCTTTGTAGTTCAAAGCCATTACTCTAAAAATCTTTACCTCTTTCTATGTAGTTAAATAATTTTACTTCTTACGAACCAACAAATTTGGCCCTATCTAGTCTAGAAATAATAGGGTTGTTATACTCATAATGTTGTTAAGTAATATCCATCATCAAAAAGCACAAGCAGAACCCAAATAAGAGTGCCAGGTAAGTAGTCCGTGCTTTAGCACATTTGAAATTCTAACGCAAAATGTCATTGAAAACCTAAATGCATACATCGTCAGATAATCAGCGTGTCAAATCACAATCCAACACCAAAAAAATTTGATCTATCCAATTATTAGCTTATCAGAGTTCAGGTTTCGATTTATATAATCAAAGAGTAATTGATCAACAACATCAATCAAAAGTAATGATCACAAAGTTAGTCATATGATGTCACAAAATTGCAATTGCTTGTGCTTATCCCTTCTTCACAGCAATCCATGATTTAATAAGTGTTTCATGTATCCCTGAATCCTTAAATCTATGATAAAAAAAAAAATAAAAAAAGGAAAAAAAGACTATCCTAGTGTTGGGATAAGCTACCAAGTAGATACTAGATACACCAATTCTATTGCAGCTACCAAAAGTAATTCTTCTACAGGGAGAATGGTCACTTGCAAAAATTGACTGCCTCTTCTAGTATGGTTTTGGAGGGTAAGCCTACTGCATACAAATTGTGTACACTTCATGTCTTACTAGGAGGAAGAAAGAAGGAAGGCATTAATGTCAGAAAACAGCTCTGAATGTTTATAGATAATTAAAAGATGAAATGCTCTCATTAGATTCCTTTACCTCCTTGTGCTGAACCTCCAAACAACGGAGAACTAATGAAGAGGCGGTCAGTTTAGTAGTCTTGGCCAGAACACTTACTTTTCCAAATTCTCTTAACCCATTCTCTACTTGGATATAATCGGCACATTTTCCCATCATCTGCCATTATTTGCAAATAAGATACTGCTATAATTGCCGGAATTTTAGAGAGGGAATTATATTATAACTTAAAAGATGATTGATACAACAAAAAGATGTCACCATTTCTATGATAAAAAATTGGAATTTAGATGCAATTCAAGCACCTTTGGATTGTCAAAGAGAGTAAGCATAACAATCACAGGGCCGCGATACTGGATGATCATCTCCCAGAAATCTTCAAATGTCTCAGGAAGTGGACCCTGGGCTGCAATAAACTGTGAAACCTTCCCAGTGGAACCACTCTGCATTTCAGATGTAGCAATCATATGAAAGAGGTAAATGAAATGCATGCAACAGACAAAGCAAATACTTTGCTATACTGTCAAAGCCTGCACGATCAATGTGAGCTTACCGTAACAAAGCTTGCATTGATGTAGCCATTCCCCACAGATCTGTTGTCTTTTGTTGAATAGAGTATAACCCGAGCATTGTCAACTAAGAAATAGAACAAAAAATAAAGTTAATCATATCCATATATAAAACATGCCTCTAAAGAACACATTGGCAGATAGATCTTTTATACTCATCTCATCGAAAAAGAGAAATATTTAGTGTAGTGAAAATTACACGGCAACACGTCCATATAGCGGTTTTTGTCCAAGTTGGCATTGTCAAAAGCAACAGTACACCTTCTCATAGTCTCATCCCTCGTTAGCCTCATAGCCTGTAAATCAGAAACGTGTTCATCCAATAATTTTAACCATTACGGAAAGTAGAAACAGACTGCATAATTATCATGGCCAACACAGATTTATTAAGCAAGAAATATATTGATCCAAAACTTGACAATTCTTTTTGGGGCAATTAGATCTATAGTCTTACAAGTAATCCCACCAAAAAAAAAAAACAACAAAAAGAGGACGATTGGATTAACTAACTCAACATTATAGCATGAAAATTCTCTGGGAATTATTATGAGGATCAATACATGGGAAATGTGAATATAAAATGAGTGAAGACATAATCATGATTGGAATTTCTGTTTTTGAATGCTGAGTATGTGGGAGAAACAGCAGCTCTTCGATGAACTTTTGTCCAATATTACGTATGTCTCCAGTCGCAATTCGATCAAGAAATTAATGCAGACATAGCCAAGTAAACTATGGATAGAGCAAACCAGCCTACAAATTCTTGAGGATTACACATTAATAATACTTTATGCTGCTCCAAATAAGCCATCTACAATCAGAAAATATCAGCTTCAAAGAGAAATGGTCCACTATACATACAAAGCTGGAAAAGAGGCTCCGACGACACACCAGAACTTTGACCCATTGCAGATCATCTAGTGTCTAAAGAGTTGCAATTTGCTACAGTTTGTTTCAATCTATCACCAAGCTGTAATCTTCTATCAAGTGTTCTAACTACCGTCAGCATGCGACTGTCATGTGAGGGACAAAATACTTGTAAAAGTTTTCAATTCTACCAGCACCAAAGTTTCAAAGTTTGAGCGGTGATTCATCAGTTCGGTATCTCACATATTTTTCATACTAACGTGCTTAGAAACTTGACAAAAATTCATGCAAGATGGTTAATTGAAACATACTGATTGTTCACAAACAAAGTTTCAAAATTTTGTGCCAATTTACAATCCTGTAGCTCTTCTCCCATATAAAATGACATTAAACTTCCATGTAACTCAAAATGAACGTATCTGGAACGTAGATTCTTCCATAGATCAATAAGAAACACAAATCAAATTTAAATTTGAGTAAGCTGAGTAAAATTTGAGTAAGCTGAGTAAAATTAGGAGGAAAAGGGAATCATAGGTCCGTAAAGCGACCTGAAGCTTGTCGAATTCCTGGACGATCTTCGAGCGATTTCGGAGCTTCTTCCTGAAGAAGGCGAGGGCTTCGGTGCAGTACTTCAGCTGGTCACGCGAGAGGCGGAGCGGCGGCGGCGGATCGCGGGCGAGGTCGTGCGGGTTGAAGGCGCCGCCCCCGGCGAGGGAGGAGGAGGGCGAGGCCGAGCCCGCTCCCTTGGATGCTGCGGCCATCGCCAATCTGCTTCCGCCACCGCCGCCGCCGCCACCGCCGCCGCAGCGCCCCGTGCAGTTCCCCGTCACTTCGGGATCACGCTCGCGCTCTCGCTCTCGCTCTCTCTCTCTCTCTCTCTCTCTCTCTGTACTATATTTTTCTCGGGTGCAAGACGAGCGTGGGTCGACCCGCACTCACGGGCGCGGAGGGACTCCTCATTAAGGTCATGCGCACCTACTAAATTTAAAACTGTTGGCAGGATTCGGTCTATTATGACTCTATACTGCGTGTCTATCCACTAACAAATTGAACAAAAAAATAAAAAAAAAAAGAAAACTTGGTGGTGAGAGAGAAATTTTCAAATTTGAGACTGGCCCGCCAATATAGTGATTTCACGTTTTTGCTAACTTTTAATTTAATTAAATTGGTTAAAATATAGCACATATATTTATATTACAGTTGTATTATTGGTGTTTAGAATTATAATACATATTTTAGTTTAATAACTCTTTTTAAATATTTTTACATAATTAAAATATTTTTAAATGCTGCATTCGGTCCACGCAAAATAATTTCTCTGATGCGTTGGAGTTGGACCCACCCATCCGCTACGCCCGTTTGATCCGAACCGTACTGCATCCATCTTGCAATCGTAGCCGTCCAATTTCGGGTTAACTACGATCAGCTAGCATGCGACCGGAATATAGACAATCACATCGTAGCCCGATCCGCATTAGAGCGTCGTACTTCTCCATTTCGCGAATCACTTTACCGCCAAGAATCCCGTTCAAGGGTTTTCTACTCCCGCTCCTCACTCTTGAACCCTCGCATTCCCGAGAACAATCGAGAGAGATCGAGAGAGAGGAAGGAGAAGAGATGATGGAAGCGCCCTCGTTCGCACTCGAAGATGGCGACGACGTACGCCTCGCCCCCTCTTTCTTTCTCCATGATCTTCTCCTTCCTTCTCTCTGTCCTCCTCTTCTTCTTCCTCCTTTCCCCACGCCCTCACCCGCTTCTTTATCCGCAGGGTTTCGATTGGGAGGCGGCGGTGAGGGAGATCGACTCCGCGTGCCGTGTCGCGTCGACGTCGACCTCCGATCGCCAAGGTTTCGCCGCGCCTCCCGCAGCGTCGTCGTCAGCTCCCGAATCTCGCCCTAAACCGGCGAAGATCAACGGCAAGGCGCGGCAGTCGACTCTCGAGCGCTTTGTGGATTCGTTCACTAAGCGCAAGAAGATAGGCGATGGTCGGTTCGGATCTCGCATTTGGGGAAGAGATGCGCCTGTTGATCCGGGGAAAGAGGGGAATCTTGGGGGAGGGGATGAAACGCCCGCCGGTAGAATTGATCTAGAAGCTGCAAAGACATGGATTTATCCAGGTAAGGATGCCAAGATCTTTTTAATTGGAAGTTCATTCTGTTATTATATTGAAATGTTAATGATTTGTATTTAGATCTTAATATGCTTAAGCCCAGTTGTGTCGTTATTATATTGAAATGTTAATGATTTGTACAATGCTTTCTACTCTTTTAGATCTTAATATGCTTTTATTACTAGTGTCCAATCCAATGTGGGACTATTGGGGTGTCACAGACCTACCCCGTTTAGTCCGCTCAAACATGCACAGCTCAAGATCACGAGACGATGTGAAACTTGTCTCAAGACTCATCACACACTTTCGGCCGGTGATTGGCTCTAATACCAAATATAACAACCCAGCCCACTAGCAATAATAACTCGTTGGGCCCAAACCACTACCCAAAATGTTTTAGCCTAGTTATTATTACTAGTGTCCATTGTCTCTTATATACCCAAACAGAACTCCATTCCCATCCGAGTGGGACCATTGGGGTGTCACAACTTTTCACAGGAATTAGCAAAACTAGGTTACCTGAGAAAATTAAAAAGAGAGAAGAAAATATGCTATGCGAGATTTGTGACCGGGACAAAGGGTTCACATCAGAGAGAGAAAATTGTAAATACCAGGATTAGAATGTTACGTACTGGTAAGAAGTTTCTGGGTGCAACAAAACAAAATATATGATTTTTGTTGAATGGCTATGTAGGAAAAATGAATATTCCTGAATGAGGACTCAAGATTTCTCTTTGAGATAGTTAGTGGGGCGGTTAATAAACTAAAACAAATGTTCTAGTTATTCCGACTGTAATTTTTATTGGCTGTCTGGATTAGATATTTAGTGAAATTGCATCTTTTTCAAGAGCTGCACTCAAGAGGCCTTGATGCAATGCAAACTGAACTCGGTATTTCCTTTAGGCATTACATGCTTCCACAGGGTATAGTTGTCGCATAAAAATTATGATAAACTTTGTTCTGTCTTCCATAAATACTGATCTTATATATGGTCTAATGGAAATGATTTTTCCCGCATGCTACAGTTAATATACCTCTGCGAGATTACCAACTTTCTATTGCTAGGAGTGCGCTGTTTACAAATACACTGGTGGCATTGCCAACAGGACTTGGCAAAACACTTATTGCAGCTGTTGTGATGTATAATTACTTTAGATGGTTTCCCGAAGGTAATCTTCTGTGCCGTGCTATTACTTTTATTACTCATTGTCTTCTGCTATTGCAACTTTTTTTGAAACTAATTGAAAATGTATCATCTCCATCGTTAGTTGATTCTCATAATGCTCTAAATGATATTCAATCCAGATTATATTTTCAAAGTTCAGCAAAAGATTTCTGAATATAACAGCAAACTGTGGTTTATGGCTAACGATGACTAATCTTCATCTCGTTTAACTTGAAATTTTGAATCATACATCTGTTTTCTAAGTTGAGGTAGTTTCTGTGTATGTTTTTTTTTCATATATATTGTTTTTATTAAATTTGTCTTTTTTTTTGGTTGATCACGCCACTTGTAATTGTGCTTCTTTCTTGCACTTCTTTCTAAATTCTCTGTCAAGTTATTAATATTGAACAAGTAGGTTTACAAACTTAATCTAAAATTTAAACAGATGGTTGATGCATTTGGTGACCAGTAGAGATTGGATATTTAGGTGAATTTGATCAGATCTGAATTTTATGTTAAAGTAACTGATTGGCCTATGTGACACCAATTTGTAATTTAACTATGCTAGTATTTCAATATATGGACAAATCATTTTATAGCTTTCATAATACATTAAGACACCTTCAGTATAGCAAAGAGGGCAACATTATGTTTTGCCACTTTGAAGTCTATGCTGATCACAGAAGCATTTGTAATGTTTTACTATAAAAGTTGCTTTCTTTAACTCTTGAAGAACTTAGTTATAAGTTTCGTTCTCATTCAAGCAGTTGCTACTCTCTTTAAGAATTTTATTTTCTTCAAGACCTTTGATTGCAAGTTTTTCACATCAAAGCTAGCAGATTATTTAAAATCTTATCGATCAGTATAAACAAATTCTATGTTGGTACTTCTTGTTTGAAAAATTTTCAGGTAAAATAGTATTTGCTGCCCCCTCACGTCCTCTTGTTATGCAACAGATTGAGGCATGCCATAATATTGTTGGAATACCACAGGTATTATTTCTTCATTTTTTCCCCCTCTTTAACCTTTTATTTGCTTTGCATGCATGAACTTAGTCATGCAAATACTCCATCTAGAAGAGTGATGTTCTCATGACCTTTTACATAATTGTTGAGAAAAATGAGATCAAACTGATTGCAGGAATGGACAATTGATATGACAGGTCAGATGAGTCCTTCTAAGAGATCCACATTTTGGAAGTCCAAAAGAGTTTTTTTGTTACTCCTCAAGTATTGGAAAAAGATATACAATCCGGTAATTCCTTGGTTTTACTATAATTGTAATCTATTGGTAGTTCTGTTGGCAATATGGTTACATTGTTCTCCACTTCTCTATGCATTTCTTGATGCTGACCATAATTAGGAAATAAAAACAAGGCTAAAAATTTTGTTGCTAAAAGCAATCTAGTTGACCAACCATTTGTTTGCTTCGAGAGGTGCTATATCCTAACAATTGAGTGGTTGATCAATCAATCAGCACGGTCTGGTTTGTGATCTATCATCTATGAAAGTTCATCAAATGGAAGCAATTGTTTCTTTTATAATTCTCTTACTACAGCTAACTCTTTACAGGGATCTCTATGAAGACCATTTTCAGTTCTTTGTTGGTCCAGAGGTCAAGAGATGCCAATTGAATTTTATTCTTGAATTAGAATATTTTTGTTGGAGCTTATAGAGATAGAAATATTTGTCTTTTTCTTCTTCGTCATCTTCTTCGTCTTCATCTTCATTTTCTTAGTCTGCAAGCACATCAACATATGCACATCATCTGTCATGCTAAGTTTATAATACTCTTGTATCCTTGTCAAGCATGATAAGTTGCCTCCATCTAAAGATTGAATGTTCACTTCTTTTCTAATTGTATACATACCATGACAATTTCTGCCCTCTTGGTGCTTAACTGTAACTATTTTATCAGACTCCTGGTTTGACCAGGTTGTGCACTTTCTTTTCAGGTCTATGTGCAATTTACCGTTGGCGGACATGTATTATTTATTGTATTCTTGCAAGCTTTTCTCTAATTCAATATTTTCAATATCTGGTATTTGTCAGGAATATGTTTAGTAAGAGAACTTGTTTGTTTGGTGATCGATGAAGCTCATCGTGCTTTGGGAAATTATTCTTACTGCGTTGCAGTTCGTGAGGTGTGTTTCTATACAGTCATTAGCACAGAACTCAGTATACTTTGTTTCCTACTGTGCAAATCCTATTTCTTCTCCACTTCTGTTCATATGCTATTGGTTTAATGATGATGCTAATATGCTGGAGGTTTACTTCCTTTTTTTAACACTAGAAACATGTTCTAATTGGCATAGTTGTTGGATAATTTGTTGCATATGCAGTTGATGGCCATTCCTGTACAGTTAAGGATTTTAGCATTGACTGCAACACCAGGATGTAAGTCTTAAGATGCAAAATACCAGCCAGGTTATGCAATTCTTGTACCCTTACTGTGCACTTTGTTATCCAGCAAAACAGCGAACAATACAGAATGTCATTGACAACTTGTGCATTTCAACATTGGAATATCGTAATGAAAGCGACCATGATGTCAGCCCATATGTGCACAATAGGCAACTTGAAGTGAAACAGGTATATACAGGATTGTTATGGATAATGTATGTCATATAATGCAACTAAATTTAATTGCAAAATGGCAGGTCCCTATGGGTGATGATGCAATTGCTATCGATAATCTGCTGTTGGAAGTTATACGGCCTTTTGTGGCTCGATTATGCACCATTGGGGTACTCCATAACAGGGACTCTGCAACAGTATGTCACAGCCCTTTTTCTGTTTGTTTTTATATATATATGTATTCTTTCTTTAGGCTGGTTAATGAGCATTATAAAACCAGTGGAATGTGCCCTTCACTTTTGTGTTAAAGGAGGAGCTAAGTCACTTCTTGCATGCTAGAGATAGTTTACTGAATTGTGGATGTTTTTTCACCCCTGGCTGAATATAATATTGTAAGTGCTCAGGTTGTCAACAAATTTTTTTCTAGATTGTATTATTCTTGCAAACTTTATACATGCATGAATCTTCGGTATCTAAAGATAATGCCTGTTTACGGGACAAAATGACAGCGGAAATACTTTGAACAATTTATCTAAAACTCTGTAGGAAAAGTCCTGATTTATCTTTCACTAGACCATGAAGGCTTAAATGCAACCTTATCACAGTACCTCAGATGAAGCACTTTGTTATATTTCTTTACCATAATGAGATATCAATATTACCATTTAGCAGGTATTAAGCTAATAAATGTCAATTTGTGAGTTTCTCATTTTATTTGTTTCAAGAGGAGGGGAGGGGGGGTTGGTTGTGGAGCAGTGGAGCTTGGAGGTTAGTCCAAATTTTAGAGTATATGCTCTGAATTTTGAAGCTAATGATATCTGATCTACAGCATGGTCACGACTTAATGATTCTTAATTATTTGTTTCTTTATTACTTTACCACTTCATGTATTGCAGAAGATCACACTACTAACCGAGTAATTTATCTTTTCATTTATTCACATTTTTGTGCTGGATTTGTGCATTATTTCATTACTGCTTATTGCTAGTTGAGCCCGTGTGAGTTACTGAATTCAAGGGATAAATTTCGGCAAGCACCTCCATCAAATCTTCCTCATGCAAAATATGGAGAAGTTGAAGGGTGTTTTGGAGTTCTTATCACCCTTTACCACATAAGGAAGTTACTCTCTAGCCATGGTATCAGGCCAGCATATGAAATGCTTCAAGAAAAGTTGAAACAAGGGTATTTTTTTCATGTGCTTTCTGTAGGAAATTTTGCCTATCCAGTTGTTTGTACACTGTTTTTGCTATCTGTTTTCTTCTCATGCCAACCTTTCATATAAATCATACTATGCGTTGCCACAAAGCTACTTGGTATGTTGTTTGTATGTCTTGTAAGCACTGAAACAATTAGTTCAATTCAAGTCTCTTTCCATAATGTGTACCAATACCAAGTACACATTGGTCAGGCCTAGCCTTGTGTGCAACTCTTTCATTTTTCAGGCCTGACCTCATAGGCATCTTTACATAGTGTGCCGTCTTTCTGCTTTGCCTTGTTAGACTTCTCACTAGTTTATGATTTGACTTATTATTTTTAATCATACCTTGCAAGTCTCTCTCTTGGCGAGGAAGAATAAGTGGGCAATCACACATTTTCCTTTTTTCACTTTTGTAAACCAATATCTATTGTAGATTGAGAGGTTTCTGTGTAGTTTTCATTAGATGCCTGTGCACTTTATTAATCTCAGTTTGAGATAGTATTTGTCCTTAGTAACTCAACGATAAAAAGGGTAGTAATTCTTGATGACGTAGCACAAATTCAGTTATCAGTTGTCGGTGGCAACATAACCTTACCAATGGTTTGATTTCTTTGAAATTTTTCTTGATGACAGCCATTGATTTGCACATTATTTTTCCTCTAGTGAATTTGCTTTTGTTGACCTTTGAGTTGGTTTCTGTGAAGGTCATTTTCAAGGCTAATGTCAAGAAATGAAACCATGTGGAAAGCAAAGCTTTTGATGCAACAAAACTTGTCTGTTGGTGCTCCAAATCCAAAACTAATGAAAATGACAGAAGTTCTGATTGATCATTTCAGTATGTGGATTTCTAGTTCAATCTTCATTATTATTACTTGTGCATTTGTAAACTTTTGGAGTAAATACATTGATGTACATGCTTAATTTAAGCGAGCATTTTGTAGTAGTATAATTTGCCTGATTCTATTATTTTATCTGCTTATATCTTTATGTGCTTTTAATGCTTAGATATTAATTGGGTCCCCTTTTTGGCTTTCATAAATTATTGCAACTCTGAAATCCTTCACTTTTTTAGCCCAGTGCAATAATAACATTTTGCTTTTCTGATCATTTCTAGCCACTCGGTCAATTTTGAATGGATGGTCAATTTTGCTTATGCGCATTTTATATACTTGTCGCATTTTATAGACACTACGGCTGAGCTTAGGTTATACTGAGCTAAGCCTGAGCCTTGCGGCCCTTGCCTGAAATCTTTGGGCATCAAATATGTCAGCCAAGGCACAACATGAAGCCTGCACCTGAAGGCTTACACAGAAACAAATTTTGGCCTGGTCTGAACCTGTATTTCAACCTTAGATCTTTACCAGCTATAGAAAGTCAAACGAGAGCTTTTTTTATCTCTATGCCTTCTTTTATGTCGCTGGTTTGCTACAAGTGTAACATTTGTTTGTCATGGTGCAGGAAAAAAAGATCCCAAGGACTCAAGGGTTATCATCTTTTCAAATTTTAGGGGCAGTGTCAAGTAAGAAGTTTTCTTATCAAAATTCTGCCTTTTCCGAAACTTACTGCTTCCTTTTTTCTTCACAGTTGTTATCTCTATTGTGATCCATCGCTTAAATAATGTGATGTATGCTTTTACTGTAAGTTGTGTGACATTAGTACAAATTGAAAGATCAGGTGGTTGACAGTGTATGGTGAAGGGACTAAAACTTTTGGCCATTTAAATGACCTCATGAAGAACTTCTACGGATAGTTGCATGACATTAGTATAAAGCAGGCACAGCTTTTACTACTAATTAGTAATTAGTTAGGATGCCGATATATTGTGCAACTGCATATTTGATCTTTTAAGAATAAAGTTACTTTCTGTTGAAAAGTTGCTCTTATAGAAATTAGCAGATATACCTCACAGTTAACATTAGGTTGACAGATGGTAAAACAAATACACTTTTTCCATGGGGTCTTTAAGTTTTAATCTACTGCAGTTGGAGAGCTTTATTTGTCCCCCCCCCCCCCCCCCCCCCCCACTTTCCTTTTGTGGTCTAAATAACATGAAAATCCACATACTTTATCTGATATAAAACTTAAAATCGGGTGCTTGATTTCCTTCATATTGCCTTTATTGGAAAAACAACTCCACAGCAAGCATTTATTTGTTTTTTTTTTTCCCCCTTAAGGAATAAAATACAGTGTGTTCCCAGATGCATTGCGATGTCTGACTTTACCAAACTTGAGATACAGTTGTTGGTTTCTTCCATTGTCTCTACTGGCAAACAACTCTCCTTTTGATTAATACCTATTCATCCACATTCCTATAACTGCTTTGCTGAATTAATTGGTATGATTGACTTGTAACTTTAAATTATCTCAGAGATATCATGAATTCGTTGGCAAATGTTGGTGATGACCTGATTAAAGCAACTGAGTTCATTGGTCAAAGTTCAGGTTTGCTTGTATCTTTTTGCTTGTGTGCTTTATTTTATTTTAAGAAAACATGCATAAAAACTAGGATCTAGCGTCTGGGCAGTTTTTTCTATATGTTTCTGTTTTTCGTACTTTCAGTAATTTAAAAATGAGCAAGGTATAGAGCCTCAGGCGTGTGCATAGGACACGCTTTTATGTGTTCTGTATTCTCAATATCTCCTATTATGACAATATGGCCCTCTAAAGGCTAGAACAATTAAGCTTTAGGAGTATCTTCACATTGAAAGACTTTATGGATAATACATAACATTTGTACGTCTGAAGATACATCAGGCACTTCTATTATCCATTTATGCAGGAAATGCTTACTACCAATTTTCTTTTATTAGTCTATTTTGCCAAATTCATACTAAAAGCATTGTCTCATTTGTCAAGTTGGTTGGACAGAAGGCATGGACACATTCTTGTATTCGACATTAGATAACTTGCTAGAGTTCTTGAAATTGCTTGACCTTCTGCAGGTAAAACATTGAAAGGGCAAACACAGAAGGTGCAACAAGCTGTTTTACAGGTATGCAACTATTCTGCTTGATATTTGCAA
Organism: Tillandsia fasciculata; assembly: GCA_029168755.2. Lineage (NCBI taxonomy): Eukaryota > Viridiplantae > Streptophyta > Magnoliopsida > Poales > Bromeliaceae > Tillandsia > Tillandsia fasciculata. The sequence continues at coordinate 20,086,017 of CM054946.1, read as the reverse complement.
TACATACAATAAATTTTCAGCTTGACTTTCAATTTTTCCACAGAAGTTTCGAACTGGCGGGTACAATGTGATTGTTGCCACATCAATTGGTGAGGAAGGCCTGGATATTATGGAAGTTGATCTTGTGATATGTTTTGATGCCAATATCTCTCCTTTAAGGATGATCCAGCGCATGGGAAGGACAGGAAGGAAGCACGATGGGCGAGTTGATATCCTTTTCTATTGTCACAAGTCATTCATTTCCTTAACGATATTCTTGCTTAAAATTTTCCCTTAACTGTTAACACTGGTTCTAGCTTGCGAAGGTTCTGAGCTAAAAGGATACTTAAAAAAGCAGGCTAGCGGCAAGGTTATTAGGAAGCATATGAATAATGGCGGACTCAAGAGTTTTGATTTCCATGCTAGTCCTAGAATGGTAAGACTATTTGACTTGTCATTTGTACTTTACCGTTATTATCTGCTCCCTATCTTTCCAGAGCCAACCATAAAAATTCTTCACAGATCCCGCACATGTGCAAACCGGAAGTTCAATTTGTTGAACTATCAATAGAGCAATTCATTCCTCGTGGAAAGAAAGTGAAAATTGATGCATCAGATAAATCCCCACTTCTGAAGAACATTTCAGACGGAGAAAATAAGTTAATTTCTAGGTACTTTCATCATGCATGGAAACCATCTCTTATTGCCTTTCCCAGTTTCCAGACTTTCCCATGTGGTGTACACAACGTCCAGCACTCGTTCAGAACAACAACTATGTTGATTGATGCCATGCAACAGCTTCAAGGGCTATCATTTTCTAAAACTATGAATGATCCTTCTCCAGCTCGATCACCCGGTCAGCTTTCTAAACATTTGGTTATTTTTCATTGCTGTCATCACCGTAGTCATTGTCAAAATAAAAATGCAATGGCTAGGGCACTTGCTATTATTAGTTTCCGATATTAGACTATAGAATTTTAATTTCAAAACCAACTCAAAGGTGGGTTCCTTTTGAATTGTCAAAGGTAGGATTTATTTCAGAGAGGTCCTGATTCGTTTGGGGATTCTGAGAACCAATTAGAGGGTTGGGTAATCTCTTGTAACTTGTAAGGCTATATTAACACCATTAGATTTTCATGGTTGGAGGTTGAATCTTTGGAAGAAAAGCCTTTGATAAAGGTTTGAGTGAGAATACTCAATAAATGAGTGAAGTATTTTCTTGTTTTTTGTGTTTTTTTTCTTCTTTCAGAGTTTGGAAATTATTGTAGTGGTAAGCTATATCTATATTCTTTCGTTCTAGTTATTTCCCGATACACTAGCAACTAAGTTTTTACAAGGCAAAAAAATTTTATACAATCAATACTTGACACCAAAATGAATTTGCAGATCTCCCTGATGATAACAATATTTCGGGAAAACAGTCTCAGGAGAAATTTTCTCAGGTTGAAGTATTGTCTAGAGAGGTTTTAGAATGTGAACGTGGGCTTTGTATGCCTGATGCAGTGGCTCAGAAGCCTAGTGCTCATTGTTTTCTCTTTGGTGGAGATTTTGTGAGCATGAGTGCCGTAGGCTGTGTCTCCATTGCATTTGTACCGTCCCTTCCACTAAAACTATCGGAAATCCCAAAGGTCACAACAAGTGAAAGTGATAAAGAACTTAAAGGCAACTTGAGGAAAAAGGTTACTTCTTGGAAAGCTGCCGAAGCACACAATAGTAGGCCAACTACTGAGGTTGAACAATCTGTAGTAGTTGAAGGCTCATCTAAATTAAAGAGCACGAACAATGAACAAAATTTAACATCATATTCACCAGAATTTTCTGAGCATAATGAGCACGATAAGTTTGTGCTCGAAACACCTGTGTCTAAAACGATCATACATTTTGAGGACAGCACTGGGAAAGTGGAAATTAGGGCTCTTGCTTTGGTAGGTGGTGAATCAAGAAAAAGTATTGGAGATATGGAGCTTAGTCCTAGACTTACTCATTATATAGAAGAAGGTATTGTTCCCGAGTCTCCCATGGTAAAAGTTAGCCATTGTCCACTCAATGTCGACAGTATTATGAAATCTGCGAGCCTACCATTGGAGAATATCCCGGATAAATGTGGAATGCATCCAATTCAAGGTAGTGTACATGTCACTGAAAGAAAAGTGGATGTGCTTGTCTCTCCTTTAGATGGGAAATTAGAAACTTCTTTAGCAAATCCAAGGAACAATAGCTCCAGTGAAGGCTGGCTATTGAGCTCCGGAGGTGCATCACGAACGGTCCAGCAAGCACCTAAGTTTAAAAGATTGTGCAAATATGGAGAGAAGATCAAACGGCTCTCTTGCAGGAATTTGGAGGAAAAATATGATAATCGTGTGCAAAAGGACCGTGGGTCCATGTCAAATCAACCGGAGGGTGTCAGTGGTAAGATTAATTTAATGTTCTTGTATCCTTAAATTCAAGTTTTCTAAAATACATTGCTCCACTAACTTTCCTGGAATATTATGAGTTTTACCACAACTGTGGTTTTTTTTTTTTGTCTCATCAACCATTTGGTATATATCCCAAAAAAGAGCTTTCCACTGATATTGCTGCACTAGTTCCTCAGAATATTTTCTTTTCCAACATGCACAGGTTAATCATGTTTGTTTAATTATTTTGCACCTGATAATTTTACTATGCAGGTAAAAAGAAGATCAAAAGATGTGGGCGTATGTTCATTGAAGAGGAAGCTGAGTAAGACTTCCTTCCTATTTTACTAGCAAAAACTATTTAAGTAAAAAAAAGTTGCATCAAATTTGCCGGCCCATTTTATTTGCTGCAGCATTTTTAGTTGAGTTCTTATTGTTAAGATTTAGGCAGTTAAGCTAAGAGATATTTTAATGGCAAGTATTAACCCTGTACAGGATATCTGAGGATACTGAAGTTTCAGAAGATGAAGAAGATGAAAATGAGGGTGAATATGAGGACAGTTTCATTGATGATCAGACAAATCCTGCTGAAGCATGTACTCATGTGGAAAATAATAACAATGACATGATGGCCTTTTATAGGTAATTGAGGACCTTATCTGCAATCTATATATCTTTATAATTTTTTTGAATGTTAGTCTAACGAAATAGTGATTGAGCATTGGCCATCATCATTTGATATGTCAAATTATTTTCTGTTTAAGAGGTGGACCTTGGGGTCATTTTCTTCCAGGTCCTAATGACTGAAACACTACATGTAAATGCTGAATGAACGTCAATCAATGGATTTTAATTTGGAACTAACAAATCCACCGTTCCTTTCTAGACCTACTTAGTTTTAATGACTTACTAAGCTACTAGTTACAACATGCACACGCACATGATAAGAAAAAAAACAAGCATGCATGCAGACACAGACATGAGATCACAATCATGTATGTGCATGGGCACAAAATGTGTAGATATTGAGCGACAACTTAAATTCACTCACTGGATGATCTTATGTTATTTTAGGCTTGCCGCACTACAATTTCTGAATGTTTCTCTATAGTCTGAATATGATTTTCAGATGCTGCTAATTTCATGCAGGCGTTCTTTGCTCACGCAGTCGCCCTTAGAAACTCTTCCAAGATGCCTGGCTGCCTCATATGATTCTGTTTCCTCAAGGAAGTCTGAAAGTGAAAGCTATTCCTCAGAACAACATAATTGTTCTATCCATACTCCTCAGTATGGCCTACCCTCTACGGCACATTCCACCAAAAGGAGGGCTCTAACCTCCACTTCCATGAATGAGATTGGTGAAACCAGTAACAACCAAGAAGATATCTCGGCTAAACTTGAGAGCAGAAAAAGAAAGCTAAGCTTTCAGCATGCTGCCTCGATGCCTGTTACAAACTTCGAGCCACCGTCGGAGTGCCAATCAGGGAGTGCTGAAGTTAATGATAACTTATTTTTTGATGATGATTTCTATTTGAGTATTGATCTTGATGCAATGGAAGCACAAGCTGCCGAATTACTAAAGGTTAAGTCTGGAGTTTCTGCTGGAGAAGCACAAGCAATGAATCCTGATTACTCTATTGGAATTAAGAGAGACTTGGGCATGAGTTGTCCTGGTTCTCCATCTTTCGATTTGGGAATCTGAGTGTCGTATTTTGAATCCCCTTTTTGATTATTGATGGTCAGAGGCTAGTTCCGAGGGCAGTAGGTTCAATGTCCTTGGAACACAGCTTCGGCTCATATGCTTGCTATAGCATAATTCTTTGGGCCTGTTTGAAAATTTGATGGGAAAATCAAGGGAATTGGGCTTCTGGTGAGATATTCAGATTTCAAATAAGGAAGCTTGGAAGATTTGGATCTCATTCCAAATTCTGTCTATGCACTGTGCCTCAACAATGCTGGTGCTTATTGGTGATAGATAAGTTATGCAAGTCGTGGTCTAGAGGCCAGAGGTAATTGTGGAAGATTGCATTGGAGCGTACACGTTTTGTACAATGGGAGGAGAATTTACAGGAAAGAATGTGCAGTTTCTATACAAAGCTTGTAAAGTGTGAGTAGTAACCAGCCTAATGAAATCAGTGTATAATTTAATCCGTATGTTGGGCTACGTGCTATTCTCGTTCATAAAATAAAAGGCCTACGGCTGTTAATATTTTACTCTATTGGAAGGCCTATAGAATATAGAATAACAAGTATATAATAATGTGCTTGAAGACCAAAATCATTCTATGGGTGAAATTTCTAGAATTGGTTCGTGGACCGGTTGCGTGTAGCACGTGCCGCATTCTAACATCACATTTGCAGCTGCTGGGTTTTTCATATATTAGCCTTTTTCTCTGGAGTTGTAAGATTTGTAGCTGCCATGCCGTTTAGAGGCACTTATTCCTTTAAAATTGCTGTATATGCATATGATATAATGCAAATATTAAGTTACAGTATATTTACTTGTGTATAACAATGCATAGATCAATCTGACAGTTAAAAAAGGGGCCACCACAAAGCATCTAAGCCATGGATAGAAAATGCAAATTGCAGTTTAATATACACATGCATTTAGAAGTGCATCAGGCAGCATATCAAACATGCGAGGCTATCTTTACTACCAACAAGACAGCTTGCTTTTGGATGAGCTAAAACATTAACCTAACATCAAAAGCAAAAGAGAAGCATATCTAGAACTAGCCGAACTGCTACGTTAGGACCCCATAATCTCTTTACAAGAAGAACAAGAATTGTCAAACACGAAAGTTGAGAGACTTAAGGGCTGCCTCAGGTAGAGGCCCATCTTGGGGAACCCAAACACCACTGTTATATGGAAGTACCACTTGCTGGTTGGTACTCCTCCTGTCCGTGCTAGTTTCTACGGGTAAGTCTGATTTCTTTCTTTTTACAAACTCAAAGAATTCTGCAACTTGACGAGCATACCTGAAAAAACAATCAAATTTAACATTAATCATCAAAACATCAAGCTGTTTAAATCATTACTCTCTATAGCCAACCATCCAGCGGAAGAGACCAAATATGAACTAGTACGATAAAAAAAAACACTTTCTAAAAATCCACTAGTCTCCGGTTACAGCAAGAACATCCATGATCTGTCTAGGATAAATGAAAACTTACTGCTTCTTAGCTTCAATATCCTTGCTGAAGTCTATGTTGGGTTCACAATCCAGCACCAACGCGGGAACCTGCTCAAAAGCAGAATATATAATTAAATGAGAAGTTCGAATAAAGAGTGAAGAGCGAGATCTATCAATACTATACCTTTTGAATGCTCGAATGCATATGGTTGCCTTCTAAATAGAATACACGGTCTCTTATATCAGGATGCAAGGAAGTGTCCATATGCTTGGGAAGCTGACTGACCGAAAGCACACCATGGTTTCCACTTTGAAAGGGGAATAGCCAGCTTTCGTGTTTTTCATGCAAGTCCCTTAGATAATTTAAAGATACACCACCTTCTTCAGTTCTCTTCCGTAGCATCATTCTCTTGTGGCAAGTATCAGGGCTAGCCCTAAGATATATGAATCCATCAGGTATAAGGCCTGGCAAACTAGATACAACAGGATCAAACCAGGAGTCATAGATGCTAATTTCCATCTCATTCATCCAATTAGCTTCATGGACAGCCCGCACAAAGACCTGACATTTGAAATTTCAGTTTTTAGAGAATTTAATTACTACTAAAATGAAAGGAAAATAGACTAAGTGCCTGTTGGCTTGGATTCTGGGGAAGCTTCATTACTTTGAGAAGTAACAGTTAGGTTCTTGCAAGCAAAAACTGCTGAATAATTGTTGTAGCAGGAAAGCATAGGTGTTCTAAGCAAGAAGCTGCTGGAGAAGTTTTTTAATAAAAAGAAAAAAAAATCATTAGTGCTACTTCCTACAAGTCGTCTGACAGCACTTTAGCTTAAGCTCTAGCATGGCCAAACAGGTCATAAAAACGGAATGGTAAACGAATACGACAGGCTGCGATTTTAGATGGAAATTTTAAGAAGCATGACTAATAATAGATTCAGTACCATTCGATCACTGAAAACACTTCTTTCCATCAGCCTCAGAGGCTTGATTCCACCAGCTGATTCTCTTTCCTGCATTACTCTCGTTACGAACACATAGTTCTGAAAGGTGTACGCATACCTTTGTGGCTCAGCATAGAAGGCATCCAGTATATTGAAGTGGTCCGGACCGACATCCTGCCATTTTGCGACAGGCTCGGGCACAATCTCTACAAGATCTCGTAATTCAAATGTCTCATTAGCTATTCTTTGCAAGAAAGTGGTCTTCCCTACACTAATATTTCCCTCAACACAGAAAGTCAGCCTTTTCTTCTGGGGAGACATAATTTCAGAGTGGGGGTTCTCCTCTTCTAACTCTTCGTCCACACTCTCTTTGATGAAAGTTGTTATGCTCTCTGCATGGTTCTTATGGATGATTCCGACCGAGCTACGTAAAAACTCAACCATCTTCTCACTAGATTTACCAAAGAACTGCACAAATAGGAAAGTGTGGATGTAAACAATCATCAAATTGTTTCTCAAGCCGTAAGTTGAAATATCAAAGAACTTGTTTCATCATCCTAACCTTATGTTTAACCAGTAAAATTTCCACAAGAACTCAGCAGGATTACTTATATTCAACTTCATAACAAGAACAGTAAATGAACAAATTACAGAGTAGTAGAGAGAGGAAAGGACAATATACCTTGTCCCTGTAAAGCTGTTTGAGCTTAGCAACTCCGCTAAAACCCTTGTCCATGAGCTTCCGAAGATTCCGAGGCCCGACCCCAGGAATCGTCAAGAGCTCAACACTCTCAGCAGGCGGAGCATTGAAACTCCCACTTCTCACCCTCCTCTCCACCCTCTCATGCCCTTCTAGGGCTTTCCTCTCCCCTTTCCCACCTCCTCTCCCTTCTCCTCCTCTTTCCCTCTCTCCTCCACATCAAACCCATTAACACACTCACCCTTCTCCCGATTCCTCAACCCCTCGGCCGCCCTAAAATCCCTCTCGCCGCCGCCGTGCCACCAGGCGCCGAACGTCGGCCACGCGCGTTTCGACCGCAGCCCACCGCAGTAGCAGATCGACCGCGCGGTGGGGGTCCGGTTCACGGCGGTGGCGGCGGCGGCGGCGGCGGCGGCCGAGGGGGACGGCGATGGCCGGAGGTGGAACGCGGGCATTGAGAATCGGGAGAGAGGATTGAGCCGAAGAGCCCTCGCCTCAAGCCACCCCACCGTGGGGAGAACGGAGCCGGGGACCGCGGCGGCGCACCAGAGCTTCTGCATCCCTATCGGCAGCGGTGTTCATGAATGAGAAGGATGGGAAATGGAGGTTAGGGTTTCTAATTTGGGGGCGGGGTAGTGGGGGTTTAGAGGAGCGGAGGAGACAGAGTGACTAGGGTTTTAGCGAGGAAAAGAGAGAGACAGAAGCTCAAAGGTCGATAGTTATTAGGGTTTTAGGAATGGAGGGAAAAGGGCGAGGCGGGTGTTCCGAGGTAGAGTTGGGAATTTTGACTATGGGCGCCAAAGGGACAAAATTAACGTTGGTGCTAGAGAAAACTGAAACTTTTTTTTTTTTGGCCCATTAAGTTAAGGATCAAAATTTCGATCCTTTGGTGGATATTGGGCCAATTATATAGTCCGACCCGAACTTGGCCCAGTCCAAATAATTGTGTGTGAACTGCCATTAATATTATATTGTAAAATACATGGGTAGTCACTATTCTGCTGCACCCATATTCCCACTTGGTTCTTATATATACTTTCTATCTAAACTTCCACACTTATTATGCTTAATAAAATAAAAAAAGAAATAAAAATCTCAACTTGCAGATGTTATTACCCTTACCCATACCATACATGGCTGATGCTGGGAAGTTTTATGCTTTAGTACTTGGAGCCAATTCAAATGTTTGTGCTTTGGTTCATCGAATAGTCCTTTAACTTAATTAGAGGTTTGCTTATATGGCATAAAATATTAAACCAATAAATACCAATATTCAGGATCATAAATAAAATTGTAAAATAACTTACAGAACGCCATCGAGAAGAAATTCTTGATTTAACAGCGGAAGCAAGAAATTCGGTTGTGAAGAAATTCTTGATTTAACAGCGGAAGCAAGAAATTCAGTTGTAATACCAAACAGTACGGACCGAAATCTGGTTTCTCCTCCTTTTCTCAAGCGTTCTTCCGTATGGTGTGGATTTAATGGATAATCTTACCAGAATGCACACGAGTAGGTGGCAGGACCAGTACCCCTTTATATAGATTCCAGATCGACTTCCCATCAAAGTCGTTAGGATTCTATTTAATTTAAATGGATAGGAAAGGGATAAGATATACCATATTAAGTAATTCTATATCTTTTAGGATTGACCTTATCTATAGTAAATCCAAATTTAAATATAATTAATTATGCCACATATATGAAATCCTAACAAGTTGTTCATAATGTCCCTTATCCAAATGCTACTAAGACTCTTTTTGGGATTGCTCGTTACGTTGAGTTGAGTTCAGTTAAAAAAATACGATAAGAAAATAGACAAGTACATATCTTTGCATCCATATTTTTTTATCAACTCTTTAACGTCAGTGGCGTTAGATAGACCGTAATATCAAATGGGCCTTGAGATATAGTTAGTCGTGCACTTAAACTACTACGTGACGTTTTTTTTTTTCTTTCCTTCAATAACTCACATTAAACATTTAGGGTATGTTTGATTCATGAGCGGAAGAGAAATAAAAAATAGCATTGAATTGTATTGAAATGAAAAATGAAATGACAAATCATCCAAACATATATTTTTGGTTTATTATTGGAATAAAAATCAAAATAAACACCTACAATTTTGAGGGAGTTTATTGATTAAGGAGGAGGGAATTCAAGGGAGAGGAGTGGGAGATACTTGCAAGAGAGCACTTTGAGTACGTGGTTTATTTTGAAATTGATCAATCCAAAATTTAAAACTTGATTGGGTTATAAATGGATTGAATCATCCCCATTTCAAGGTGGAATGAAAATCAGAATCCCATTCTCAGAAAACAAACAAAAATGATCGAAATCAATAAATCTTATTTCGATTCTATAGTCTAAAATAAATAAACCAAACAAGCCCTTATAGGGTTTGAATGACTAAAGTATTATCCTAGCTAGTTAATTGGAGCAACTTACATGAAATAGTACTCCTACCTGCTCATAATATCAGTGGCCCTTGGTACAGGAACATAAAGTTGTTGGTCTACACTCAACAGTTTGGACCATGGATTATGGCTAACAGTGCCCTATGTTGGACAGTAGAGTGCAATTATATAAAGCCCCAGTGGTTGGTGCACCTTATTTTATACTGTGAGAGCCCCTACCATTAAATCAACAGGGAATTTGGCGTGGCATGAAGAGTGGTTTGGTGGTAGAGTACTCTTGTTGGTTTGTCAAATTTGTACTGTTCATTGCTTATTGATTACAAATTAAACGAACATGAATAGTTTTATGAACCCCCTAATATCTTTGAAGGGGTTTTTTTTTTATATCTCTTTTCATATTGAATCAGATTTTTCATGTTAAGTTCCCTGGAAATTAATGCATCCCATAGCAGAGCTTCTTAAAGTGTCTAATGCTGTGGCATAGTGATAGTTTTTTTTTTTTTTTTTTGAGAGAGAGAGAAAGGTAGCTCGCTACCCGCTTCATTCATTCGGTAAATAAATTTAGCTACAAGATGTGAGTCAATAGGACCTCGAAAAAAAAAAAATACAACAAAAAAAAAAACACACGCACCCATAAAAAGATCCGTCATTATTCTAACCCATCTAAAACTGCACAATTCATTCTATTCCCTTCATAGCTCCCTTATTCGTTTAACGGCTAATAATGAATCTGACGATTAGTCTTGAAAAATGGCATAGTGATAGTTGAAGAGTGAATTATATAGTTTACAACAAAAGAAATAGCTACGTACGTACTTTTTAGTATGCCTTACTTAACCAACTCTTTACTTTCTCTCCTTCAACAAAAACTTTTTCACTTATACATAGCGACTTCGCCTTTACCGACACTTCCCTAGGCGTATGCTAATATACATTACAACTATCTAGTTTATAGAAAGGCGAAAAAAAAAGAAAAAATGAAGTAGGTGGAGACCTTCTAGAATCCCAATGTGTAGGACCAACCATGTGTATGAACTCTGAATTAATCCTTGTTAAGTTTCTATATCTTGTTCATTAGGTGACCTATCAACATTAATAGCATTCGTAATTCCTTAATTGGACGTCATGCAACTACCATGCATATATGTATCACCAAGAAACGCTCTCCATTCTCTTTTCTCAACAGATTAGATTATTTCATTATAAGCTTGTAGTTTACTTTTTAGTGGAATTATATGCCTCGAAAAATGCCCTTCATGCAAAGTTAATTACGCTGAATAAGTAGGTCTCTTCTAGCTATGACTTCTACTTTTTCTTTTTTTTTTGATTTCTTAACCACAAATTTTAATGTGATTGAATGCATCGATGGATGTTACATTTCCCTTATTGTTGTTTAATTTGTCTGTACTGTGTCATATATAGTCGAATGCTAAACGGCAACTTCAAACAATAATAAAAAAAATAATAAGCTAAATTCTTGTTCTTTGCTGCCAAAAGAAAATTATAGGTGTTTTGATTGTAAACAATCAACAAATCACATGTGTATTCAGTTGCGTAAAATTTAAGTTTTTTAAAAAATGTAAATAACCAAATGAGATGAAGTCCTAATAATTAGCAACTGTTTTTTTTTTTCATACAAGTATATTTATCGAGATCTTCTTAATTATAGAACATTACTTAATCCACTCACAGAGACCATGCATATTAAGGCTAGGTATCTAAGCTATAGAACATTTCATATATAAAGCAACTCCATCAACTAATTCCTCACTTTGTTAACTGCATATATGACAAAAACAAAGGCCTATTTACCAAACTAAAATAAAAAAAAAAAGAAAAGAAAAGAGGAAATAATTAAAGAGAATAAATAAAATGCACAATGTAAGAGCCCTGGAGTTCTGAGTGCATTAGTAAGAATATGTTACACACTGGAAAAGTATGTTGGGGGCATTAAATTGAGCTTTAGATTTCTGAGTGCAATTCATAAGTGCATGCTAGCTACCTATTAGAGAAGTTAGGTATACAAACGTTGAAGCCAAAAGAGGGATTAATTCCATGAAATGTAACATCTAGTAACCATCCTTACAGAAAGACAAAAGTAGGGTCAGAAAATATATAGAGTGATGAGGGCTGTGAGTGTCTGTTTCTGATAGCTAGCATAAATTAGTCCCTAAGCATAATATACTCCAAAGAGAATAGGATCTTTTCTTCATAGAATGCTAGCTAATAAAAGCCAATAGGAATTAGTTTTTAAATTCTCAAGGCAAAAAAACAACCCATCTTATTTTGTTGTCTTTCTATTGCTGGTTAGTCATGAGTCCAACATCCCTTGTTTCACATGCCTGTTGTCAACTTATGCTCTTATGACTTAGGGTGTCCCTTGTTTCACATGCCTGTTGTAAACTTATGCTCTTATGACTTAGGGTGCAGTGTATTTTGACGAAGCACTCTTTGACGAAGAGTAGTGTTGTTGTAAGGAAAGAACAACTTCTTCTGTATAAGTAGGATCGCAAAAGACCATACTCAACTTCAATGTCTTTGCGATCACTATCCCGATCATGATTTTCCTACCCTACAGGTAAAGATACTTTTCCAAAAGTGAAGTGATCTCCGAGCAAAATGGAAAGTCCAGATATTGTGGTTCGTACGTAGCCAACATGAAGAATCTCCAAGATCTTTAAATTCATTTTAATTTTTCACCACAATAAAAAGTTCCAAACATTTCTATTTGTCGAGCACTCTATGCACCAAAAATAGTTAGAACTGAAAAAAAAAAAAATTACATTAAATAAATAGTTGGACAACTGACTAAGCACTTACTAATAATTAATAATTCTTAAAAAGAAAACCCTCCTTGTATGAGAATCAAAGTAAAAAATGTTTTTGCAGATGTACCATGCATGCTATCCCACTCAATAATGCTATTATTTAACTTCTTTGAGAATGAACCAAGTGATGGTTGGTCACCTACCCCAAAATTTCCAGGTATGCATAATTAAATAAAACGATACTTACTATTCCTATCTTCTAGAATCCTTAGTTAAGGAAGGAAAGCACATGCAAATCTTTAATTGGTTAGGAATTGAAACGAGCCACCCGGCCAGTTAAAAACTCCAAGAGTGCTGTAAAAATTGTACCCGTTGGATTAAACACAACCACATGAACATGAACAACTCTCTTGTTGTATTGCGCCACCCAAATGCTTTTATTGCAATTAAGACAAGGTTTGTTGAGCACTAAGTGGTGTGGGTAGGTATAGCTCTACGCATGCCATCTTAATTTGTTTGCTTACCTAGAGAGAGATTAATGTAGCATGCACGTACCAAGCCTAGAAAACTAAAATTTAGAGGTCTTAAAATCTAAATACAAGCTATTAATTTAGTGCTCGATCTTAATATAAAAGCCTGTAGTACGTAAGTTGTGAATACAAAATTAAGATGTCGCATATCATATATGCAAATTATATTAGATTTTTAAAAGCTTAATTTATCTCTAACTTTTTGAAATGAGTAATACTTCACCGTTGTTAATAGTAAATAAAAGAAAAGTTCAAAAGACGAGAATTATGCCATAAAATTTATACAAATCACAGGGTGGTCATGACTAGACCATGTACGCTGCTTAGAAGAACCAATGATTAATTAGTTCGATTCAAATTTTACTGTCATCTATTATGAAAAAATGAATGTAACATTATTCTTTAGAGATTGACCTGAGCGTATAGACCGTGGTGCATACAATAATTTCTCACAAATTGAAGAGAGAGAGAGAGGGAGAGAGAGAGAATCTAAAGAGGCATTTAAGTGCTCATCCAATATGGAACGCACGACAGCAGTAAATGTAGGAATTGACCCCCATGAAAAAGGCCCTTGCCCCATTTTTTCCAACTAAGTAGTAATGAACTTAAATTAGAGCCATTCCTTTTGGTCCACACAAAGTGACCCCCGACCCTCCCCCCCCTCCCCCCTCCCCCCTCTCCCCCATTCCCCACACACACACACCACCCCCCCCCCCCCCCCCCCCCCCCCCCCAATGGGTTTTTGTGATCCTTCTCCCACATGTGGATGTGGGTGGAGAGACCTTTCTCCTTCTTGGTAGCTAGCGTAGTCACGAGCCCCTTGTTTGACCTAGTCATCAAGGCAACATGATGTATACATTAGGAAATTGCATTGATAGATTGGTACGAGTACTGTGCGTAGATAGGCATTTATTGAACCAAGTACATATATATACCTACCTAATATTTGGAGTTGGACTTTAAGTTCCCTCTGTCTCTCTCTCTCTCTCTTTCTCTCAATTGTGCATGCACCTAGTGTATCCATGCATGAGGTCTCAAAGTAAAAATCTTATTTAATATTGGACATATTTCTGTAACATTTAAAGTATCAATCCATCTGAAAAATTATAGTTTGTTAATTATCTTTTTATTACAAACCAGACCATTTTTTTTTTCTCTGACTTATGTTTTTGGCACGTATATATGATTAACTTTATATATCTATATACATCCAATCAAATTTTAATTTTAAAATTTTAATAATAAATCTGAAGTGTGGTGCAGAAGATTTATAGATACTCAGAGTGTGTGCAATAATTTGAAATTTCTCTCTCTTTCTCTTTCTCTCTCTTTGATAGCATAACCTAGCTGATATCTGATTGTTCTTTTCCTACCCTCCACTCACGCCTTACCTTTTTAAGGGGTTTGGTTTGTATGGACTGTATGGGAACAGGGAATGGTAGGTGAAGAGTGCATTAATTGAGCACACTAGGACCGCAGCTAGTGAAACCTCTCAGTTATTTATTCTATTAAAAAAAAAAAAAAAGCGTACGAAACTTATCTATAAGTTTAATTAGTATATTTAAAATTTAAATACATTATTTATTTTTATAGATTTAATTAGTATACATAATACAATTAGTGTAACTATAGACTCATTAAAATAAATAATTAGCTTAAATTTATGAGTCAAAGTATTGGTGACTTATTCAAATCAAATAAATTAAAATTTTTGATAGTAAAATCAAAATTTTAAAAAATTAGATAGTTGATTTAAAATGATTTGTAGTTCAGATAAATTCTGTACATTTTTGCCTTAGAAAAGGTTATATGTACAATCAATTATAGGCTTACACTCCATCATTCAAAAAATTTAAATTAATTTTAAAATTTTTACTATGAAAAAAATTAATAAAACAAATGAATAAAACTGAATCTTTCAGATGTTAGAGTGTAAAATTTATATCTAATTTATAAGTTTATCGAGAGTATTGCTCTTATATATTCTACTGCTTGTAGATTGAAGATATAAAAAATAATCAACTCCCATCAATTTCCAAACGTAATTCTTGTTAATTAGAGAAAACCTTTTCACTTAGTAATGTTTAACTGGTAAACTTTAATGTACATGACCACCAATCAATTGGTATCTCGTTCTCTAGCAACAGGTCTCAGATCAAAGTCAAGTTATAACTCTGAGAGTGTGCATGCGTTGGAACCTACGTGCTTGTACTTTTTCATATCAATTAAACTATACATTTTTGGATAGTTTAGTTCACTCAATCAAAACTTTTGGTTTCCTTAATTTCATAAGAATAAGTTATTTATCAAATAATTTTTTTATGTCCTTTGTTCAGATTATTGGACATTCACTTTGGCTTCTAAGTACCAAAAACAACTAAATATGGTAAAAAAAAATTAATACCAGGGAAAATTAAAAAGAGAAAGTTGTGGAGCTCTCTCTCTCTCTCTCTCTCTCTCTCTATGTGATTACCCAACTAGGCCTAATATATAGTTGGATTTGGATATTTTTATTCTAATAAAAGCTTTAAAAAACAACAACAACAACAACTTAGGTATGGTCCATAAACCCTCTAGAAGTTTGTTATACCTACCTGATATAGCCACATATTGACATAAATTTATTAAAGTTGGCAAAGAAAATAAAAATTAACTTTAATGAAAACATGGTGGATTTATCCTAAAAGGAGAAATGAATTAATATGCTTTCTAAATCTTATGTCAAATAATTTTGACGAGTTGTTAATTACGAAGCCATTAATTTGCATTCGTTTTCACTTTGACTCAAGGAGAAAAGTTATTTATACTATTTGTACATGTTACTGTCCATGAAGTTTACATATACTAACCTGACCCTTGTAGCAGTTATTATTAGTCCACAAAAGCTGAAAATTTGGTTACTTCTATTTTTTGACCAATGTTCAGGCGCAATTGTTATCAAGTTTTAATGACGATTAGACGCATATCGTTTTCCTATAACTAATATTTTCCTCTCTACCTCCCCCCTTGTTTTTCTTTTTGTCTATAACCTAACTATTCGTGTACGCAATATATGCAATGCATGTAATATTTCTTCTTCTTAAAAAAATTGACCACGGCAAATAAATAATTGAACTATCCTTGTTGTAAATAATTCATGGCGCAACTCTAGCTAGTTTGCCCTAAAGAGAGCATTACTTGTGTAGAAGCTTAAGTCACTGAAAAAAAAAAAAAAAAAAAAAAAAAACAGAGATTTGCAATTAAGTTCAAATTTTGTTCACCAACTCCTAATTTTTAAGTGATATTTTAAATTCCACAACTCAGCAGCCCGCACTAATTATCGCAGCATGTTTCCACTTTTCGGCCACATGATATAACACAATTTCAGCCAGATAATTTTCAACGCGTATTTAATATGGGCAATAATTTTTTTCCTAAACCATCAAAATAAATGGACTTAGTCGTACAATCACTAAACCACTCTACATTTAAAAGAAAGTTAAAAATGCAATAGTTTCCAACCAATCAAAATATTGTATCTTCTCCACTCATCTTATCATAATTTTTAGAAAAATATTTTTATTATATTTTATTTTCAAAAGAAGAAATGTGTAATTACTTTCTTTAATAAATATATAATTACATGAATTATATGAAAATATATTAATTGAACCAAAGGTAAATAGCATATTTAAAATTATAATTTAAAGAATTGTTAATTTGCTCAAGTTAAATAAATTAAAATATTAGACAGTAGAATTAAATTTTTTAAAGATTAGATAGTTAAAACAAATTGATTGATGTATAGTTAACGCAAGTTCTATACAGTTTTACTTTTAAAATTAATATTGATCATGTAATTCACCCGTATAACCAATAAGTCCACTATTGATCTCAATTATTTTTGTTACAATTTTCGGTGTGTAATTTGATGTCGACTGCACAAAGTGCTAAGATTATTTCAAAACAACTTCAAATCAATTGATGGATATAAGCTAGGTCTCTAATTACGACAAATTAACTCTCCCGATTATACAGTGTGCTGCGGGTTCGAATCCTTACACACACACAATCTAGTTGATTTATTAGTCCATCACCTCATATGAGAAAGTGAATAGTTAAGTCACAACCAAAAAGGGAAAAAAAAAAAAAAAAAAAAAAGAGTACTTGGGATGATGTGTGATTTACCAATGCATAATTAAAGATAGCTTGGAAGGACCAACTTATTCTTTGCACGTACTCAATTATTCAAACTACAAGAATCAATCTTATGTATGTATGCGCGCGTGTATATATATATATATATATATATATATATATATATATATATATATATATATATACTATTAGATCACTTCTTTTGTGAAGTGAATTCCGTAAATCAACTAGGATTAAATTAAAGAAGCAATTGAAACAAGGATCAAATTTTCTTTTTCCCATATATAGAAATTGAAACAAAGGACCAACTTGTTTGGCAAAAAAAGATGGGGGGAGGAGAGAGAGAGGGAATGGGGAGCGAATGAGGGTTGTTCACCAAATTGGATTAGATTCTCTCCTCCTTTCGCTTTGCCCCACACTCTCCCACCCACAAACGCATGCTGAGAGGCTTTCTAGAATCCTTAAAAGGTGGAGTTAGTGTGTGGTGTTAAAAAAATGTCGGTGGGTGTAGTAAGATTATTTTCATGGAATACTATGGGTACTTGAAAAGGTACCCCTAATAATAAATCAGTGAGCTCAGACGTTCACTAGTTAATGATTTAACCTGCGCAAGGCAATCTCAATTGGCTCCTGTGAAAAGTCTACTAACAAATAAAAATTAAAAACTCAATCTATGCTACTAATCTCTTATTTTGTTTGACATACAATTCTCAATTTGCTTTATAGTGCAACTCACTTTATATATATATATATATATATATATATATATATATATATATATATATAAATATAATATATATATATATATATCGTAGCGTTACTATACTCTTATGAGTATAAATCTCTTTATACTTATAACTTTTTCACCCTTATATGATAGTGGTCTTCCTAAAATTTATTAGGTTGTTGAAAAAATAATAAAAATCTTAGAAATTACTATAATCCTAACCGTACATTCCTTCATCCAAAGAATAAAAATTCATGAGTATAAAAAAATTTTACTCATAAGAGCATAATAGTCGGACCATATATATATATATATATATATATATATATATATATATATATATATATATATATATATATATATATGTACAAGTATTCTATTTATATTTCATCTATATCCAAAATTAGATTATAAAAATATATTTTTAGGACACAATATAATAATGTGTCGCTATACACCTTAACGACTGCATATATAGCGACACTAATTACAAGTATCAGTATTTTTGCTAGTGGCACTTTTTTTAGATTTTAGAAACACTTAAAAATATCGCTATAGCATAGTTTTGTTGTAGTGATATGATTTATTATTTTTTTAAGACAATGTAAAAATAGTAATTTTTAGATGAGTAAAATATAAAATTTATATTTAGTCTGGGGTACACAGGTAGTTTTACTTGACTAAAAAAAATAAATAAAGATAGAAATGAGAAAATAAAAAAAGTAAAACAAAACAGGGTACACTTAGAATACCTACCTACCAAATCCAGCTCCTGGGCTTTGTAACCACCCCGCCACCTCCGCGCACCAACTCGGTCAAATGAGCCGATGCTGTGGGAGGGATCGAGTCAATGGGTCCCGCCCCCACCCCCACCTCAACCCCATCCCTCACCCTCTCACCTCTCGTATAAATCCACGCTCCCTCTCTCTCCTCCTCTTATTATTCCCCCCTCTCCAAATCTCTATCCCAACCCCTGAAAAACCAAAAACCAAAACTCAGAATCAAACTAAAACACAGAAACATTTGTAGTTATTAATTATAATTACATAGTAGCATCATGGGAAGGTCCCCGTGCTGTGAGAAGGCGCACACCAACAAGGGAGCGTGGACGAAGGAGGAGGACCAGAGGCTCATCGCCTACATCCAAGCCCACGGCGAGGGGTGTTGGAGATCTCTCCCCAAAGCTGCAGGTTTTTTTTTTTTTTTTTTTTTTTTTTTTATATATATAATTAAGTTTTATAACAAAATTTTTTATTAAAATAAAACATTGGTAATTAATGGCTATATATTGGTTTTGGGTTGTTTATGTTGTTGTATTTGCAGGTCTTCTTCGGTGCGGCAAGAGCTGCCGACTCCGTTGGATCAATTACCTACGGCCTGATCTTAAGAGAGGTAACTTCACCGAGGAGGAGGACGAGCTCATTATCAAACTCCACGGCTTATTAGGAAACAAGTGAGCCCAATTTATATATATACCTCTCTCTCTCTCTCACTGTATACACTTGTGATACATGTTTTTGTTTTCTTTTTTTTTTTTTCTTGTTAATTTAGAACGATATCATGCTCGGTTAGGTAGTAACATTGGTTGGTGCTGCTGATGCCTGTTTTTTTCACTCGAAAAGATAAGATAATGTTTTCAGTATATCAGTACTCGTTCTGTTTTATTACTGTTTTTAATTAGAGGCGTAGTTAATTCTTAAAAATATTTTTAATAAGTAAAAAAAAATTAAATTAGCTAAAACTATGATTCTATTCCTTAACAATATATAGATCTCTATTTTTTTTTTTTTTTTTAAAAAAAATTTATGTATTGCAGATGGTCTCTGATAGCTGCAAGGTTACCAGGAAGAACAGACAACGAGATCAAGAATTACTGGAACACGCACATCAAACGCAAGCTCCTGAGCCGCGGCCTGGACCCCCAGACCCACCGCCCACTCAATGCAGTATCTCCTTCGCCTTCGCCACCGCCGCCGCCACCGCAGCCCTTCGCCACCGTCGCCCCACACAAGCACGAATCTCAAATCGTACCCGATGTCATCGTCGCCGCCGCCGTTCCCAAAGCTGAGGCAGCGTACTCCACCGACGACGGCCACAGCAGCGGCGGCGAAGCGCCGCCGCCGCGTCATTACGACCTCGACCTCAACCTCGACCTCTCGATAAGCTTACCCACCTATAACTATTCCCCCGGCGTTCCCCACCCTTAGAAACCGCATCTAATAATTCTACTTGTAGTAGAGAGGGTACGGGTTCTGCTACTTACGCTCAATCCGTTTGCTTGTGTTATCATCTTGGGTTTCAGAGCAGCGAGGCTTGTACCTGTCAAACTATAGCAAACCCACATATTTTTAGATACATTAGACCCTTGGAGGACGCGCAATGATAATTTATTATACATATGGCCTCTTTTTTTTTTTTTTTTTTCTTTTTTTTGGGGGGGTTTGCATTAATGTAATTAATCTGATCATGGGGCAATATATTTCGTTCCTCAAAATTACGAGTTCTTTTTTATTCAAGAAAAAGTTAATATTTGACAAACAAAAAATATATATTTTTTTATTTTGTTTTCGCTATGTCAAATTGACATGAATTTGCAGGCCCTGAATTAGAAATCGTTATTTGATACTCTCCTTTCTCACTATCTCCACTTGTCTCCAACATTTATTTTAGTGTTGACCTTATTTTTAAATCTTTAATTTTTGTAAATTTCAAATTTAGGAAGTTTAAAAATTATTAGTATTAATCTGGTTGCTATACATCCAAATTAATTAACCTTTGACGAAAGAAACCCGATTAAAATAAGTGACGGATGAAAAATAATCCAATTGTAAAAAATTAGATAAAAAATAAATGTTCGCTAAAGGATGGGACCAACTATTCAAAGAAACCACTCAAGTTGATCCCAATAGGCTATAACTAACATAAAGTAGAATTTTTCAAAAAATTAATATTATATGACCAAATTTATTAAAGATAAAAAATATGCATTAATTGCCGAACTTAACGGTTGTAATTTATGTATTTGAGAAAAAAAATAGTATATTATTATTTCATTCATTATCTTTTTTAAAAAAAAAATTATTTAAAATATAAAGTGCCGTAACAGATCTAATTTGTTGATAAAAGTTTTTACTCTCATAACATTATTGTTATATTATTTTCAATTTGCTGAAAAATTCCAATACTAGCTAGCTAGTTGGGTCGGGTGCTGCTCAAAACTTGCGCCATACATTTCATCTTCTTGGATGGCCAAAAAGATAGGCAAAAACGTGATAAGTGTTTGTGTGCGAAGCTAAAAAGACTAAATGTGAGAGAGGTAGTGGTTGGAGAGAGTTAGGTACTTAAAATTTGGAGTTGGAGCATGTGATGAGGAGAGAGAGAGAGAGAGAGAGGAGTCACTTTTGTCACGGAGAGGAGTGTGGGGAAAACATGTGAGATGTTTTTGGGTAGGTAAGAGGATGGCTAATAAAGAAAAGTAAAAAAAGAAGAAGAAGAAGAAGAAGAAGAAGAAAGAAATAGGGATAAAGTGTGGGGAGAGGAGTTTTGGCTTTGGTTAGTTAATGGTCAGAGAGTGTCATCCATGTGCTTGTGAGAGTGTGGGGTTTGGTGGGCTAATTATTAGATTAATCATACATAGAAATTAATCCCTAGTTTTGTAACCCCTAGATTTCAAATGCAATTCAATCTTAAAATAATTTAGAGCCTCGACCATCAATTTGTAGCAACGGAGAAGTAGTAGATCTTATAGTATTTTTTAAAAAAATTTAAGATATCGATATATTAAATAGAAAAGGCTCAGATTATATTTCGCTAAACCTGTCAAACACCTCTAATATTATGGTAATTTAATTATCAAGCAAGAAAATAAAATTTATCTACCCTGCTGATTTCAAAAAAAATATATTTTGATATTGTCAAGTTAAATTGACAGTGGTAATAAGTTCTCACTTTTAGGCATACTATTTATCATATAAGTGATTATCACATAAGTAAGCATGAGAGCTCACATACGTTTTCTAATTAGCTAGGATCATTCCATTGTCTTTAAATTGCTTAAGTCAGAAGTACAGTTTTTGAAAAAAAAAGTATTTTTAAAAAAGTGACTTTCAAATACTCTTGCTTGAATATTAAGATAGTGGACGTTAGCAGTATGGTATAATTTGGTTATCTGTATTTAGATATATAAAATATTAAAATGGCATTAGCAAATAACAAAATTTCAATTAAGGACGATGTAGAAGTATCGATCCTTGTTAATTTCGTACCTATAGGAAAGCCAAAATAAGGGTTTTCTTTCTTTTCTTTTTTTTTTGGTTTTGGTTTTTTCTCTAAAAGTCGAGAAAAAGAAAGGGACCTAAAAAGTGGGTTGGACTTGGGTCCATGCGTACCAGAATCCTTGTCTCTTGGCCACCTCCTGGACCAAAACATTTGGTAATTAAGTTTCAATTACAATAGGCTACCTACTAATTGGGTACACTATATTTATATAATGTAGAATTAAATAGTAAGTTCATTAAAAACATAGTGACTATTGAAATCAGATCTAGATGCAACTCTTTGTCGCCAAATTTCATCAAAAGAAAAAAAAAATAAAATAATACATTTTCCTACAGTGTATGCAATACTTTTTTTTTTTTTTTTTTTTTTTTTTGAGAGAGAGAAATGCAATACTTTTAACTTTATGCAGAACTCATAATTAACTCACAGAAATTTAAAAACAACAAAAAAAAATATACATTTTCTTATAGCATATGCAATAGTTTTTACTTCACGTAACACGCGCAACTCACGGATATTAGAAAATTTTTATAGAACGATAAGCTAAAACTAGTTGATTACGTGTTGGTAACGATTTACAATGCATGCGAAAAACAAAAAAAATGGTGGAAAAGTATTATATGTTGCGTCACTTGAGTTTTTGTCTAAGTAGTTTATCCGTATTGGACACATACAAATGCATGTGAAAGTAGGGTAAACCAATTATTAAGAATATAGACAACTCTCTTTGCAAGCGACCCATTTGTCCTTTCACTTTTATAGATGGAAGATGCAAATGTAGTAGAATTGTATTCTTGAAATGAAACTATTGAAGTTATTTAAATATTTAAAAAAGTAGAATGACATATTTTTTTCATTAATTTGTATATGGTAGACAAAAGTTTGTTGCAGTATATGAATCTCTTGGTTATATGAACTTTATTATAAACTATTTGGATTAGTATTTGTATGCACGGGCCAAACCAAATTGGATGATTAGTTTGATTGCTTATAGTGCAATATAATTATTCAAATAAAAATTTATTGCAAACAAATTCTGCGCTACTAAATTAGATACTTTAATTTTAAATTTTTTAGCTTTGCTATTAAGATCATAGTTGGGGATCAATTTTAGTTAGATCAGACAAATGATTTTAAAAACTAAAATAAAAAGTAGAGCAACTTGTAAAAGTATATCTGATCCCTATTTGAGTAAGTTATTCCTATATTCCCTATTTGACCATCAAATTGTATGATAGAGTTGTCTATTTTATGATTCACCATTATCCATAATTATAAAAAAGGACAAAATAACACCACCCAAGCATTCCCCCTTTCCTCCTTGTCCACCAATGATTCAAAGTAGTTGGCCCCACCCTAGCACTCTACCAACTTGGGTAGATGATGTTGATCCATTAATTGTTGGGTACATAGAGAGAGAGAGAGAGAGAGAGAGAGAGAGAGAGAGAGAGAGAGAGCTAAGATGATGAGAAAGGAGACATTGGTTGGTGGTAGTTGGAGGTTGGTAGCCAAATGACATCACCAAAATGCAACTACCAATGCCTTCTTATTCATTAATTCTTTGGCTTGGCCTTTTGATCTAATGTGCTTTTACTTACCTATTTGAATGTCCCTTTCAACAGGCTTTGATGAATGGGTGGGCTACAAGGAAAAAATAAAAAGAGAAATGTATGTTTCTGTGTATGTGGGGCTTAGTTTCTAGAAGCACCAAAAAAAACACCCCCCACTCAATTAAGGCTTTCCTAAGACTTTGATGTGACTTTTGCTTTATTAGGCCGGAAACCATCTACATCAAACAGTTTTAAGTAAACCGATAGAGGGGTAATTTAACACTCCTGATCTTTCCATAGCTTGTGGGGTTGGGTACTTTATGACTACTCTAAAAAGTGCTTTTGGTTTTCTCTCTTGCAATAGTAAGTGGGGTGAGGGATCACTTGATGAGTTGGGTTTTTTCTTTCTTTTTTTCAAAATTTATTTTAAGTTCCTTGCCTACCTTCTTTCGACCTAACATCATGCATGTATTAATGATCTTTATATTGGATTAAAAGCCCCCCCCCCTCTCTCCCCCTCCTCTCTCTCTCTCTCTCTCTCTCTCTCTCTCTCTCCACTTCAACAAACAACATGTGTGCATCTATTGAGGTGCTTGTCCTTCTCTTCATCCTTTAATGTGTTTGGTTTGTTGGGTATTTCAGGACAAAAAAGTTAGAAGTACTTTTAGATTCGTAAAAATAGCAGTTTTAACGCTTTACCAACATGCTTTGGCTTCTGGCTTCTGTGTTCAGCCAAAGACTGTGGGATTGTTTTTAATGGAGATGGGATTGATGCTTTTCTTATTTGCAATTCTTTGGAATTGCATTGGAGCTAAGAATGGCATGTTTGAGTAACTTCTGCTTCTGCTTGTCGTAACCACAATCTCAACATAAGTAGTATTATGACCATTAAAAGCAAAAGTTTTAATACATCTATTTTATTCCATTTTGTATTTATTGGATATATTTTAAGAAATTGAGCTTTTATACTTTTTTTTAAATATCAAGTTATTAATATTTGTGGATCGATTTTTGGATAAAAATTTACGAGGTTAAAATTATTGGATGTGACTTCGAAATCAGAAATCGCGTCGATTTTGAATTTTCGGTTCGCCGACGGCTTCGCAGTGCGACGATAAAATTTGATAAAATTTTGAAAAAAAAAAATAGACGTGGGAGCGGAGGGCTCGTATTCCTTTTTGTGATATCGAGTGATTAATTGTACGATTATCAGAACATTCTGTATTTTTTTTTTCGACATAGCGAAACTCTCCTCTTTTGTCTGCAATTTTTTTTCTGCAAAAAAATTTTTCGCGTAAATCTGTGTGTCTTATTTTGTTGTGGTTTTTAGATCTAAGTTTGTATAGTTGTCGTCTTGATTTTATTTGGTTTGCGCGCTCGTTACTAATAAAAATAATAATGGTCTATTAGGATTTAATAGATGACCGGTAAAATTGCATAATCTAGAAAATAAAATTAGTTAAAAATATAGATTTAACAGTGAAAAACTTACTAGTAGCAAATGCTTTGTGTTTTTACAAAAACCATAACTAGACTCATATTTGAGTATAATAAATTTTCTCTAATAATGGTTTATCAAATAATACTTCAAAATTTGATCGCAAGGCGAACTAAATGCATTGAATTTCCTACCTAAAAGTTAGGTGAGCTTCATGAGAAGACAAGTAGAGTTGCTTGTAGTGTGTGGGCCGGATAAGTACATTGAATGAGTTAATTTCCTAATTAGAATCATCTAAGTTTGGTTTAGAATTAGACTCGTGAGTTTGTGTTGCCTTGAGTAACTCTCCTAGCTTGGCTTTTTTCAGCAACCAAAGCCCTAATCATAAGGCAATAGCATATTGTTTTCAATCTAACCCTTTCACATCTATATATCTTTTGTTGGAGTCGTCTATTCACCTTTTTAAAATTAAATCTGACTTTCCGCAGATGTTTCCAAATCCTTCCAAATTTTCTATGACATAATGCAATAAAAATAATTGTTAGCTTGGAATTCAAGCTAACTCCCTGGGGAACTCGAATTTTTGAATAAAACTGCCATTAATTTGTCAACGATATCAGGCCTTTGTGTTAATAAGAAACTAGAATTTTCACATAGTAGTGTATGTGTTTTGTTTTGTTGAACTTCAAGGCGGAAGTGATCGAAAGAATCGTAGTTTGAACGGTGCGATAAAAGTCTTCAAAGTATATATGGTCTATTTTATAATTCGTAAAGTCTCTGAATGATCGTAAACCACCATGTTGCTCACCTTACATGTGATGCGGAGCTCACGCAACTCGCCAGCAAGAGCTTTAGCTAGTTGCCAAAGTACGTACGTGTTATTGTTTGAGAGACACAAATTCATACACTAATATAAAATAATCGTTATTTTTTAAAAATTTTAACTATCAGAGGACGACACTTTAATATTTAATATTCAATACCACAAATTGTGTCCTAACTAATTAATTTTGCTTCCTATCATCACAGATATGTTTGAATTTTTTTTGTTTTGCCAACAAGTTCAACTGTTGTTTCTTGCAATAAACAAAGGAACTGTTTTGAAAACGAAGTGGTGTACTCAAGAAGGCTCATTAAAAAGAAACTATATATTGTAAAAGCATGCATGGGCTCCAATGTACGTGGAGCTAGCACTATGACCCGGTGAAAGTAAGATGAGCACTATGGCCCTGTGAAAGTAAAGATTCTGTCAACAAGATGCCCTAACACTAGATTGACCATTTTCCCACCTAGCTATATATCTTTTGACCTCAATCGAGCACTCTACTTTGTGCACACGTGTGGCGGACACGAGTGCACAAAAGGTGCATTCTTGTGGAAGGTCAAAAATCGAAGAACATATATATATATATATTATTGGATATTTATATATTCTATGTGCTCGAGACATAGTTAGGTATCCCTGAAAGTTATATCTCTGTCATAGATTTTTAGGAATCCAAATCCCAAGTGGGCATAAATTTATATATATATATATATATATATATATATATATGGTGGGATTTGATGTAGGATAAGGGATGGTGATGCAAACCCAAATAGCTTTTACCTAACACCAAAAATGGGTGGCATGGTTTTAATTGCTACAATTTCACCATTGCATCATTGATGAAATGGACTAGTAACCAATCTAAAAGTGGTGGGTTTTTAATGGAGAGAGTGCTTATGCTTTTTATCATTACATCACCAAACCCTATGACATATAGAGAAAGTAGGGGGAAAGGGTTCTACCTAATGATGTAGTACTAATTTAAATGCAAAATAAACTTTAATTTTGGAGTTTTTAGTTGTGAGACTCATAGGCTCATTTCCGTTTTTTCCTCGACTGTAAATTTTTATTTTTTCAGTCTTTTATCAATTTCGTTTATACTGTTGCTTTTACTTATATTTATTTGAAAAACCTTTAAAATTTTGGATTTTCATATTTAAATGAATATGTTTTGTATACTATTATATATAACTAACTTTAATTTGCAGTTCGATCAAATTTGGAGGTTTTTAAATTGGGTGTAACTGGAAAAGGCTTTCCAAAATACATGTTCTTTGGACCATTTAGGCCCAAATATCATAAGGTGTAGTTCATTTTGGACCGGGCCCAATCTAAGGATTTGGTCGAAATTAAAATTGCGCAATAAGTTAGAGCCCGTTTAAGTAACTTGTTGGGCCGAATTGGTCTCGGTGAGCCCAGGGTCCCTAATTATTGTAGCTGCGTATTAGCTTGAAATGACTCACGTACTTTAAGCAAAATAAGCACGTGAAAATTAAAGCAACTACCAATAAATTTATGTTGCTATTTATAATTTGGCACCAATATTTGTATTTTTATGAATATAATAATAAAGTAATATTTAGACACTTATAAAATTCATGAATTGTTATTTATTATTATTATTATTATTTTTTTTTAGTATAAAGTATAAAAGTTACTTAGCAACCTATACTTAAATGTGACCAAATAAATTCTTTTTTGTCAACGCACTTTCGAGTAACGAGAAGTACCAAATTGGAAAAAAAAAGGGAGCTTATAATTTCAAAAATCGAAAAAAAAAAAAATCGTGCGAAACTCCTATAGCTTTAATTATCACTATAACTGGGTTTAATTAATTAATTAATTCTTTGATTATTAATAACAGTAATTACCTCTTTCTTTAATCGTCACCTACACTACGGCCGAGGTCGCGGTTCCCCTATCCGAAACCCTACTCCTCTCCGAGAGAAACGATCGAGATCGATCGAAGGGGAAACGCCTCGAGATGCTCTCCGTCGCCTTCCTCCTCCTCCTCCTTGCCCTCCCCCTCCCCCTCCCCCTCCCGTTCGCCTCTGCTTCGGAGCACAACCACCGGGTACGCTTTCCCAACCCTAGATCGCTCTTACCGAGCTCACCTTGACCTAGGGTTCATTTTTCCCCTCAGTGGCCATGGATCAGTGAGTTATTTGTTAGATCGTTTACTGACCCTGTCGGGATCGTGAATTGGCGTTTATGTGTTGATTTGGTTGGACTCTGTGTTTGCTTTAGATTGGTTCCGATCTGGGTTGGGCCTTTCGATTAGTTCTTTTCCACGGAATTTGGTGCTGAGGATAAAAAATCCCGTCTTTTTTTTGGAGTAGTTGTAATTGGACTGTTTGTTATCATCAAAAGTTCAATTTTTATCAGAAATTAATTGCTCTTACATAGTTTTTGTAGTATTTCAAATTTGTTTTGTAAGAATGCTATTTTAAGATACCTTTCCTTACAGTTGACATTTAACTCAGGAAAAAGTAAATGACTCTGGGATTGCACTTTGTTGTTGTCTAGTTTTAATTCTCTACATCATTATAATTATAACTTAGTTGGCAACAAGTAGGTGGGCAATTGTGCTGAGGAGACCTACCTGCATTCTTCTGGAAATGTGGACTTGTAGGAGCTACATCCTTCCAGAGAAATTGTATCGGCCATACTCTGTTTTAATCAATGTACCTTTATAAAACATGCATTGCCCTTTTAGGTTATATGATGAATAATACCCGCCCCCTCTTACCATTGAAGCTGCATGCTTTATGCCCTTCATGGTCGCGTTGTTTCAAATAAAAAGCAGGAAAAAAAGAGAGATGGATTTGAACTTTGGAAGATGTAAACCTAGGAATTTGATGGATTTACAGTATATTTTCTGAAACTCTGATTGAGCACGACAGCTGCAGTTTGACAGTTGGAGTGCCTGCATATGCGCATTTGATTGCTTTTATAGCTAAACACGCATATCAAAATTGTGGGCTCAGTCTGCAACACACTCATTGAGCTTCTCTTCAGTGAAGATCTATGTACTTTGATGCTTTAAAACACATTCAGGATCTGAATAGATCTAGGGATCCAATTTATTTTGGATCTGTAACTGCTTACACAAAGAAAATTGAGTTTTGTGCCAATATTTTTTTTTCTCCACAGCGTATTAGATGGGAAATTTCGGATAGACAAAATTCGTATTATGCGACATCTTCTATAGATAAAAATTGTTATTTTTAGATTTCTTCGTTCATCCAAGCCATCAACTTTTTCCTTCATGTTCTGTACACAAACATTGAGCAGATATATCATATATGGTGTCATCTCGGTTGAATCTTTACTTTGTTATATTTTACATATGCAGTACCAACCTGATGAGCCGGTCACTCTCTGGGTGAACAAGGTCGGTCCATATAATAATCCTCAGGAAACATACAATTACTACATCCTTCCATTTTGCAAGACATCAGAAAATCCCGCCCATAAATGGGGTGGGCTTGGAGAGGTTCTGGGTGGAAATGAATTGATTGACAGTCAAATTGAGATAAAATTTCAAAGTATGTAGACCTTGCTCTATGCACTTTTCATCTTGCTATGATTATTGATTGGGGAGGGAAACCAGACCATGGTTTTTGGGTTGCATTATTCTTGTCACCTTGCAAACTAAATATCTGAAGACTTATTTTTGTAAGGGGATGTTGAGAAGGGCTCCATTTGTACAATTGAACTTGATGCTATGAAGGCTATGGATTTCACAGATGCTATTGAGAGCTCGTATTGGTTTGAATTTTTCATAGGTATGTCATTGGCCATATTCTTAATTACAGTATTGACTTTTTGTGGATGTTTGAGATAGTGTTTATATGGACAATTCTCTCTGACATACTTATATAACATGATGGCTGTCCATTCCTTCCAATCTTGCTGTGGTGATGACCCAGATGATTTGCCTTTATGGGGTATGCATCTGTAGCATTTTCATGCCTTATGCTGTTCTCTAGTTTTTCTTTTGAGTTGTTGTTACTGACTGTTTTAGTCTCTATGTACTTCCAACAGGGTTTGTTGGAGAGACTGACAGAAAAAATGAAAATAAGCATTTCCTTTTTACGCACAAGAACATTGTTATTAGATACAATGGGAATCAGGTCAGTGCTTTTAAACGCTTTGCTGAATTGTACTCTTTTCCTTAGAACAGTCCTCAGTGTTTTTATGTTACTGCAGATCATTCATGTTAATCTCACTCAAGAAAGCCCTAAGCTTTTGGAAGTGGGTAAAACATTGGACATGACTTATTCTGTGAAATGGTCGCCTACAAATGTAGCATTTGCACGCCGTTTTGATGTTTACTTGGACTATCCTTTCTTTGAGCATCAGGTAATGCATTTCAAACATCTAAGCAACAACTTGACTCTATACATCACAGGAGACCTTTGCTGATACTTCTTTGTATAACTTCGTTTGTTATTCTCTTTAATTATCTTGAGTATCTCTGCCTTCTAAAAGGACTGCCCTGACTGAGTGAAATTTAACAAGTACAGATTCACTGGTTCTCCATCTTCAATTCTTTCATGATGGTTATTTTTCTGACTGGCCTGGTATCGATGATATTGATGCGGACACTGAGAAATGATTATGCAAAATATGCTCGTGAGGAAGATGATCTGGAGACCCTGGTGACTATCTGTAAAACTTTTAATATCTGAACATTTTATATATTTATAGTGAAAATCCTTAGGTTATATAGCTGTGTGTGTTATTTCACTTTTTCAGGAGAGAGATGTAAGTGAGGAATCCGGATGGAAGCTTGTTCACGGAGACGTCTTTCGGCCCGCTCGTAACTTAGTCCTCCTTTCATCTCTTGTTGGTATTGGCACTCAGCTGGCAACCCTTGTTCTTCTGGTTGTTTTGTTGGCAATCGTTGGAATGCTGTATATCGGGTATGCTGATAATTAGATCCCTCAATTTAAGACAGATTTTTCTTCTTGAATTAGAGATTTGAAGGAATGATGTTAGAATATGTGCAATAGTTGATACAGTTTTATCAATTCTCTTATATACGAAAATATCCATTAACCTCTTTGTTGAAATTGACTGTATGTTACTTTGCTTATTACTTCCTTCAGCTGTGCATTTGTTTCACTAAATACTTTACAATCTTTTTTGGGTCAGGCGAGGGGCTATCATTACAACTTTCATAGTGTGCTATGCTCTTACTTCATTCATTTCAGGCTATGTCAGTGGTGGTCTTTACTCTAGGAGTGGTGGTAAGCAACTGCTCAAGCTTGTGTTTCTACTTTGGCTACCACTATGCTTTCTTTAGAATTGCACATCTTTATATCTGAATCAAATACAACTCTGAGAATTCTGAAGGGAAGGACTGATTAACATTCATTTTCCCCCCGTATTATTGTCTCATCATCTGCTTATTTTGGCCATCATGGCAGGTAAAACTTGGATAAAGGCTATGATCCTGGCTGCATCCCTTTTCCCATTCATGTGCTTCGGAATTGGCTTATCTCTCAACACAATCGCTATATTTTACCGGTCACTGGCAGCTATACCCTTTGGCACAATGGTGGTCATGTTTATCCTTTGGGCTTTCATCTCATTTCCCCTGGCACTTTTGGGCACTGTAGTGGGTAGGAATTGGAGTGGTACTCCGAATAATCCGTGCCGTGTGAAGACTATTCCCCGTCCTATTCCTGAGAAGAAATGGTATCTCACACCTTCCGTTGTTTCGCTCATGGGAGGGCTTCTTCCCTTTGGCAGCATCTTTATTGAAATGTATTTTGTCTTCACGTCTTTCTGGAACTATAAGGTAAGTAATATAAAGATATTAGATTTTCTCCTTCCATAGAGAGTGTCTGTTTGATCTTGCTTGTGGGGCAACTCTACTCGGAGAAGCGACAGCCAGTTGTTATGGGAAATAAATATTTTGGTGTGTTTGCTTTAGCTGGGATTTGAAATGCACTTTGGACCCGTAGGCTCAAGCTCTCTTGAGCTTCTTGCGTCCTGTAGGGTTGAATTTTAGTTAAGAAAAAGAAAATTTTTAGTGCTTTCTCAAACTGAACAATGCAATGCTTCTGCAGAAGCTCCAACATCCCAAACAGAAATGAATATATAAAATATTCCTTTATTTGTTGAATTATCTGATTGGTCGTAATTTTATGAAACATCTAAAACTTTTCAATCAGATAATCTTGTTGATATCGATGAATGTTTTGGTGCTTAGCCTTTTACTGTGCCTGACTTATTGACAGGTGTACTATGTCTATGGCTTCATGTTGCTGGTCTTCCTGATCCTCATAATTGTGACCGTCTGTGTTACAATTGTGGGCACATATTTCTTGCTGAATGCAGAGAACTACTATTGGCAGTGGACTTCGTTTTTCTCTGCTGCTTCAACAGCTTTTTATGTGTACCTCTACTCAATATATTACTATTACGTGAAGACCAAAATGTCAGGCTTTTTCCAGACGAGCTTCTACTTTGGCTACACTCTCATGTTTTGTCTTGGGCTCGGGATACTTTGTGGTTAGTTTTCGTTTAACTCTCTACTCTTCTTTAAGTGCATGTTTGGCTTCATTTCTTGAACAGCTTCTCTATTCAGAATAGTAGTTGTTGTTTTTGGCAAACAAGTTCGGCACTTCTACTGTCGCGGAAAGTTTAAATGAGCTTTCGATTTCAAAAAAGCAGAAACTTAAATAGCAAAAACTTGTATATGAAACTTTCTATTTTTTTCTGCAAGTGAAGCTGTTGGAGTAAATAGGGATGAAAAAGCTATTAGAGCTTTTTGGCCTAAAAAATGCCTTAATTTCATTCTCTCTTTTTCTGTAATTTTCACCTCTGAGGAAAATTCAGGTGCTGTTGGTTATCTGGGCTCGGCTCTATTTGTGAGGAGAATCTACAGAAATATCAAATGTGACTAAGGAACGCTTATATCATAGCAAGAAGTTGTGTTGTTGATATAGCTTGAGCTTTGGGTGAAAGATGGACATCATGAGCGGACCTGATTGTGCTGCAGGAAAACACACAGGAGAGATGGCATGCTCTCTTTTTCTACATCGATTGATATCCCTGCTCGTAGGGCTTTTCCTTTTTTTCCTTTTCTCTTTTGTGGCAATGTTGGACCCCAAAAAAAAAATTTTATCAGGAATTCCTTTTTGTACCAGAAAACACATTTGAGCCCTGTTTCGTGAGCCTGCTTGGTTTTCCTATCTTTATATTATCTTTTATTCAATATACTCTAAATTATAGCTTTTATTTGTGTCGTTAGAATCTTAATACCTGTAAAAACTATTCATTTTGGATAGGGTAGATAATATTTTGGTGACTTTGTTGTAGTCCACTGCGTACGTATGCATAGTCCTGCAGTAAGTTGCAGTAATGTGAAGTAAAAGAAACACTAAATAGTGCTTTCCTTGAAATTAATAATAAAATAATGGGATAATCAGATCTCTTATTGGTCTTTGGTAGTTGTGAAGTATTCGAATACCCAAAAATGTACACCCCTTCCAAAAATTGAAAATGAGAGGAAATAAAAAAAAAAATTTGGAAGTCATCCAGAGAAGACAACTAATATGGAATTAATTATTACCTTTCCTGCTAATCTTGCACATTTATGGTAAATTATTAAATTTGCTTTTCATTCTCTTTCTTGTGATGTATCCATTTAACCTTCACAAATTTATATATATATATATATATATATATATATATATATATATATATATATATATATATATATATTTAAAGCTAATCATCTTTGGTGATGGAGGTTGACTTGGCCACTGAAACTCTTGCAAGAAATCTAAACCTGCGTCCCCTTCAGATTATGATCGTCGGTTAGATATTCTTAATTTAAGAAGACCTTTAATTTTAATTTTAATTTTAAGGAGACTTTTAATTTAGGTTCGAGCCAATAAAAAATATTGAACATGAGGGGCCCCTGGCTATTGTGTGTTGGAGCACATTTACCCATTGTATGTAGGAGGACACACAACAACATGTCATAACGATGAGTGTTAGGCCTCTTCATTTTCTCTGTCCTTTTGTTTTCCATACATGCATATTCGAGTACAAAACATAAACCAAAAGTCTCTCTCGCTATCAAGCTAACCTAAAACATACAGTACGGACGTAGTAGTTTCCTTCTCTATTTTACACTACACTCCCTCTCATCGCAGTGCATGTTGGTTCCGTGAGATGAGGAAGGGTGTTCTTGCTCTGGTAGGTAGGACGCATTCTCTCTCTCTCTCTATTTATATATATATACATATATAATTTTTTTTTTAAAAAAAAATTCTAATGTTAATTTAGTTTTCGTAGTATAGGAAGTAGCTAGAGATGAAGGTGGCGGTGGAGGTGGTGGACGCGCGGGACCTCCAATCGAAGGACGGCCATGGGACCGCGAGCTCGTACGTGGAGGTGGAGCTCGACGGGCAGCGGCGGCGCACGGTGACGAAGCGGCACGACCTCAACCCCAGGTGGAACGAGACGCTTTTCTTCGACGTCTTCGACCCCCTCGAGCTCCCCAGCCGCACCATACACGTCTCCGTCCTCCACCACCGCGATTCCCCCACCCGCCCCAGCTTCCTCGGCCGTGTCTTCCTCTCCGGCTCCTCCGTCTCGCCATCCCGGGCCGATGCACCGATCCATCGCTGCCCCCTCGACCGCCGCCCGGCAGGCCCTTCTCCCGCGTCCGCGGCGATATCGCTCTCCGCCTCTACGCCGCCCCGAATGATCGCCACCCTCCCCCTCGCTCCCGCGCTGTCGACTTCTCCGCTGCCCCCGACGCGTCCGCTCCGTCCACGGCTCCGCCTCGCTCTCGCGCCACCGACTTCTCCACCGCTTACACGTCCGCTCCGTCGACGGCTCCAACAGAGAACGAGGAGAAGGAAGAGAAGAAGAAGATGAAGAAGAGAAAGAGCACCGCTAGAACCTTCCACTCCATCGGGAGCCAATTTGGCGGTCCTGCTGCCAACCAAGACACTCCTCCGGCAGTAGGTGCACGGTTATATGAATGAAGCAACTATATATTTATTTGCCCAAAAGGAAATTTTTCGAAATTTTGTAACCTTGATTTGCAACTATTTATGTTTTGAAAATTAACTTAAAAAGAAATGTGGAAACAAAATTCTATCATTTCTATCAGATCAATTATATTGAAACGCACGCGCCGCCTTTCATCACTGTCAAATACTATTATTATTAACATTACTTTGAAATTTGGACTGAGCTAGCGATCATATAATTAATCTCCGGCGGCGGAGACACGGCCAACCCCCACCGCCGCCTCAACCGGCTCCACCAAGAACGGTGGTGGCGACGATAAGATCGCGGCGACGTACGACCTGGTGGAGCAGATGAACTTCCTGTACGTGAACATCGTGAAGGCCCGGGACCTCCCCGCCATGGAGATAACGGGAGGGGTCGACCCCTACGTGGAGGTGCGCGTGGGCAACTACCACAACGCGACGAAGCCGCTGCGGGGGAACCAGAGCCCGGAGTGGCACCAGGTGTTCGCGTTCGCCAACGACCACATTCAATCCGACGACGTCGAGCTCACGGTCAAGGACGAGAACGTCGTGAGGGGTACGGGTTCGTGGGCAAAGTCCGCGTCTCGCTCGCCGAGGTGCCTCGGCGGACGCCTCCCGGGAGCCCGCTGGCGCCGCAATGGTACAATCTCCGCGACAAGCAGGGGAAATACACGCGCGGCGAGATCATGATGGTCGTGTGGAAAGGAACCCATGCCGACGAGGCGTACGCAGAGGCATCGCACTCCGGCACCCACGGGTTGCCCTTCGAGGCCCTCGGCCACAACCAATGCAAGGCGCGGAAGCGTTTTCATAATCATCGTATAGAAATATACTTCCGTGCTTGCTTTCACAGTTCATATATATATATATATATATATATATATATATATATATATGCTCCCACGAGTCACGAGCATAACATAGCTAGAATAATAATTAAAATATTCATCCTAGCTAGCTAGTAGTGTTGTAATAATATTCAATTCAACAGATGTACTACCTCCCGCGGCTGTGCTGCCTCCAGCTGGACATCATATCGGCGCAGGATCTGGTCACAACGGAGCCGACCAGGTTGCACCCGGACCTGTTCGTCCGGGCGCAGCGGGGCACCCTGCAGCACGACCAAACTGGCATCTCCTCATCCCGGTCTCTCAGCCCCACGTGGAACTACCGCACCCCTCTTCGTCGCCGCCGAGCCCCGCGACGAACCCCTCCTCCTCACCGTCCTCGACCGCGTCGCCCCGAGCAAGCACGTCTCCCTCGGCCACCTCCTCCTCTCCCGCCGCGACATTGCCATCAAAGCCGACCACCGCCAATCCCCTCCTCCTCGATGGTTCAGCCTCTCCGACCCCCTCCAATGTTGGCGGCGCCTCCACCTCTAGGTTCCGTCGAATATATACACAAAATAATTATATATATATATATATATATAGAGAGAGAGAGAGAGAGAGAGAGAGAGGGAGAGAGTGAGTGAGTGAGTGGAGGTAATATATTTTTGCGAGAGAGAGAGTGACTGCGTGCAGTTTATATATTTTTAAAAATGGTTAATTACTTATGGGTCTCTGCAAATACGTCGAATAGCAAATATATTCCTACAAAATTTAACTTTTCATATCTATTCCTTCAAAAATCGTAAGTTTTTCAAATTTATCCATATGGTTTAGTACCGTTTGAAATTTGTTTATATTTTAAAAAATTCGATGTGAAATGATTTTTTTATCTCCTTACAAATATATCCTTTCAAAAATTCAATGATCATCTCCTTCCTAGTTTCGATATGTTTCGACATGGACGCGGACGGGAGCCTCACGCAGCTGACTCGCGGCGCTGCTCCGCTCCCTAGGGCTGAAGCCCCGAGGGGACGCGATCCACGCGCTCTTCTCCGGTATGGATGCGAACGGGAACGGCGCGGTCGAGTTCGAGGAGCTCGCCTCGGCGATCGCACTGATGACGCAGCGGGCCCTGGTGGACCAGGAGCAACTCCTCGAGGTGTTTCGCGCCTTCGACTTTTTATCTAACCAATGTTAAACATTTAATCTATGGTTAACTCAACTTTTCTAACCAAGATGGACGGTAGGGGTAAATTTGAATAACGGTAGATTTTTGAAGGAATAAATATGAAAAGTTGAATTTTGTATGAATATATTTGCTATTCGACATATTTGCAGGGACCTGTATGCAATTAACCCTTTTAAAAATATAATAAAAGTTTTTATTATAAAATTTATATTAAAAATTATGTTGTTGTAAAAATAATTAAGAATAAAAAAATATATAATTATATAAATTTTAATAAAAAAATTTATAAATACAGATAAAATATATAAACTCCACTATATATATATATATATATATATATATATATATATATATATATATATATATATATATATATATTGGACAGTTCTAAGTATTAATTTAGAGAAAAAATAATAATAATAATAATAATAATAATAATTTGCATGTTTGCTAGCAAGATCCAGCTGCGCGTGTTCTACGATGCAGGCTACCACGTGCTTGACGAGATGGCACTCTACTGCAGCGACTCCCAGCCGTCTGCGCGGCCCCTGCGGAAGGAACCCATTGGCGTCCGGCGTCCTCGAGCTCGGCATCCGCAGTGGCAAGGACCTCGTCCCCGTCAGAAGCCCCAACGGCGCGGCCCCAACCACCGGGTACTACTGCGTCGCCAAGTACGGGCCCAAGTGGGCCCGCACCCGCACCCTGGTCAACACGCTGAACCCCAAGTGGCAGGAGCAGTACGCGTGGGACGTGTTCGACCCCTGCACCGTGCTCACCGTCGCCGTGTACGGCAACAACCAGCTCGACGCCCACACAGCGGCGGCGGCGCCAGGGATCAGCCGCTGGGGAAGGTCCGCATCCGCCTGTCCACGCTGGACGCGGGGCGCGCGTACTCCCTTCACCACCCGCTACACACGGTCCAGTTGTCCACCCCTCGGGGATCAAACGGAACGGGGAGCTCCACTTCGCGGTGCGGTCCTGGTGCAAGGCATGGGTCAACATGATGCGGCTCTACACCAGGCCCATGCTCCCCAAGCAGCACTACGTGGAGCCCATCCCGGTCCTCCTCCTCACCCGCCTCTGGCACGACGCGAACACCATCATCGCGACGCGGCTCGCGCGCGCTGAGCCGCCGCTGCGCGGGGAGGTGGTGGACCACGTGCTCGAGCGGCTCCCGCGGAACGCGCCGCAGGCGTACAGCTTCTGGAAGATCCTGGCCAACTGGCGCCGCGGGGAGGCGCTGCTGAGCGGGGTGGCGGCGTGGGCGGCGTGGGCGAGCTACGTCCGGGACTGGCGCAACCCCGTGACGACGCTGCTGGCGCACGCGAACTTGGTGCTGCTCGTGTGCTACCCGGATCTGATCGTCCCCGTGGGGTTTATCTACCTGTTCGGCAGAGGGGTGTGGAACTATCGGCATCGGCCGAAACTGCACACAGAGCAAGTGCAGGTGGAGTACTTAGTTTACTGTATATGAATATAAATATTAAAAACTTAATTATTTTTTTTTTTTTTTTTTTTGAATGGTAACTATTGTTTCGTATTCTTTAACAGATGATGGAAGCGGAGGTGGGAGCGGACGAAGCGGAAGAGTTTCACGAGATACCGACGAGGACGTCGGTAGAGGTAGTGAGGATGCGGTACGACCGTCCCGTTTTGTCTGTTGCTGCTGGGCTTCGGCCTCTACCACATGCGCCACCCCGTGATCCGGAGCAGGGTGCCCCCCGCACCTGCCAATTTTTTCAAGCGCCTGCCCTCTAAGTTCAATATGCTACTATGACGCGCAGGTTTCAATGCATAGTTATAATTTAAGATGGAACTAATTTTGTACGTTAATATTATCCAAATTTTCTAGCGCAATTAATAAAAAATTTAATAATTAATATTTTAAATTTTAAATTTAATTATTTTAGATTGGTTGCTAAGTCTAAAAAATGATGGGATTTGGTGCGCATGAGTAGATGGAGGGAGCAATTTCGTTTGTTTTGGGTACAATCTAATCTAGTCCTATGGCGCGTGGATTAGTAAGAAGAGAGGAGTTAGCTCACGAAAGGTGCTGCACTTTTTCTGAATGTCAACAAAATTTATTTAAGACAGGTCTCAATCAATTAATTTCATTTGAACCTTCGAACAAACTAATTAACCAGGTGGTTTTCGAAGGATCTTGTACTATTTAACAGATGATATGATAGAAATTATATGTTAAGAATACGCAACATTCTAAGATTCTCTCCTCCTATGGCCTTATAAGAAAAAGGTCTAGAGGTCATACTGTTGGATTTTATTTGATTTGATTATTTTAAATTTGTATTTTGGTCTTTGGGTTTTTTTAGGCGGTCCAATATAAATCGGCTTTGCCTGGGAGCCCAAACCTATTTTCTCTCTACATTTGATATTTAGTTCCACATCGAAAACTTATCACATGTAGAGTGAATTTATTTACTCTCTCTCTTGTGCACATGTTGGTTAGGAAAAAGTGATAGCCAGCCTTCTCATAAACACACGAGGCGGGGCCGGGTCGCGCGCGATGTTGACTTGTTCATTTTTATTTTGATTTTTTTTTTTGCCTTAAAGCCTATATTGAAAACTTGTTTCTCAGACTACCCAAAAACTTTCCTTTGAAAGGGACTTTGTGGGCTGCCCGAAAAAGCAACTGCTGGAGCTTGTCTCCTGATTGATTTTGGGCACTTTAAAAGAAGAGCATGAGGGAGCTTGGGAATTACCTGAGGCAAAAGTATTTTTTCTCTCCTCAAAATTTACAAAAAATTCAAGCTTTACATTTTGATCTTTTAGTTTTTATTTTACTGGATCTCTGAAAAACGTTGGGTTCGCTACGCACCATCCCGGAGTCGTTGCCGACGGGATGGACAATGGTCGTTGTATCGATAGGGGTAATTGCCGGAGTCTCGCACGTAGAGGGGCAATCTTGCTTTTAGGACAGTACTCACGTACGTCTCGACATTCACAGACTTCATCTAAATTTTATTTTATAGTATTTTGAATTTAAATTAAATTTATATTATTTTAAAAAATTAATTTGAAAAGATAAAATTTTTCGACACATACAAGTTTTTGAAGGGTTCAGTACTATTTAACAGATCTGATAGAGATTACATATTAAGAATACGCAATTTGAGATTCTCTCCTCTTATGGAATAAGAAAAAAAAGGCAACGAAGCCATAGAAAGTTCATAATTTGGATAATCCCAACAGTCTAATCTATATTAAGACTCTTTCTAAACAAAGAGCTTGTTTGCCCTGAATGCAGTGCCTGAAGCTCTGCAAAGTCCGACGAACTTAGACGTGACGCTATGCTAAACCGCAGGACCAAATCAATCCAAAACTAATATGAATAAACATCAAACCTAACACTATCCATCTCAAGCTGCCACACTTATTCCACTATACAACCAGGCTAGTAGAAGCAATCGGGAATAAACCCCAAACAATTCGTATCTCCAGCTTGGAGAGCATTACTGATTCCACTACGGCAGGAATTGAGTAACCAAAAGGTGCTAATTAAGACAGAGAGGAGGAAATAAGGCCTGGAATCATGCAACGAAATACGTTCTATCAACTTAACAGTAACTTAAATAAGTTGTTGACAGGGCGCACAAGGAGCAATAATGCAAGAAGAGACCTGAATTACCTTTCTTTTTAAAAAAAATTATAGATTGCAAATTCCCTCCATCTCTGCAAGGGAAAAGCTAATTATCTGTCATTGCATAACTTTGTAATCATTGAACCTACTAAGCAGCCTTTAAGTCATTGCTTTGTTGTACCTTTACAACCATGTTTGATTTCATATTCTTTTGAAGCTGTATTTGGTTGGAACATTGCACGTAACAAAATAGCAGAGTATAATAATAAAAAAAAGAGCTATTTATATTTGGTAATTGTCACTGTCAATGGGATATCCCTCTTACCTATCAGTATATATATAAGTATACATCCTTTTAGGAGTGTATATTTTACACCTTATCTCATTCTAGAATGGAATGAATTTTACTCGTCATTCAATGTGACGAGTAAAATAATACCCATTTCAGGATGGAGTGGAGTGTAGGATGTACACCCATAAAAGAGTGTACACCTAGCATCCATATATATATATATATATATATATATATATATATATATATATATATTAATTTTTTCTTTGTACTCTTTCAATTAAGGGGCTAAAAATTGAGATATTAAGCTCTAGTTGATTACGTTCTAATCTGGCACGAGGGCCAGCACATTTGATTAACCAATTCAACCTATTCCCAGCTGTTCTACGCCAATCAGGAGGATCATGAGGACGTAGGCAAGGAACTTTGCTAATGTTTATGTAAAAAAATACTTTATAAGCTAAAAATATATAAAATTTGATCATTTTGAATTGCTATTAAATATGTATAAATAATTAGATATTCACTAAAGACTCGTATGATTCATCTACTTTAATTATAAAATTAAAATAAAATTTATTAATTTCGATAGTTGTTATTTATTTTATGGAATCAAATTATGATTTTTATTTTATTATGAAATAAAAATTGTGACATAATCGGAGTTAAATTTCGTATTCGTTCATTTTAAAATAAATAGCTTAAAACCTTCTCTTACAAACAAACATCTGCTCTTTCTTTTCCTAAATCACTAATATTTTTCTTAACTCAAAACTCTCTCTCAAACTCTTAAATATTCTTCTTCTGATTTATTTTTTTTTTCAATAACAAATTAAAAATTTTAAAATAATTCAACATTCTATTTTGATAAAATTATGTACAATTAACTCTGCAGCTTTTAAAATTGGACCGTGATATCTCAAGAAGGAGAGAAATAAAATTTACTTAAGGCGATCATTTTATAAAGATAAATGGCAAGTTGTAGATAATATAATTGGGGAGGGTACAACGAACCGCCAAAGCTGTTCAAAAAATGGAAGGGAATCTACAAGAGAAACGGCTAATTTCAGCAGCTTTTCGGCTTCTACAGCTTCCGAGCGGGACCCGCGTGAACCTAACGATATTCAGAGCTGTCCAACGCACTCTGACACGCTCTTCTCCGCCTCTACCACTTTCACTCCTTCCCCCACCCCACTCCTCCACTTCTCTCTCTCTCTCTCTCTCTCTCTCTCTCTCTCCATGGCGGAAGAGAACCAGACCAAGGAACACGAGGCAGCGTCGTCGTCGTCGCCACCCCAAGAGGAGGTTGTCGTCGCCGAGGCAGCGGCCGTGGCCGTGGAGGAAGAGAAAGGGGTGACGGTGAATGAGCAAACCCCGCCAACGCCTGCGCCCGAGGCCGAGAACGAGCCCAAGAAACCCGTCGCCGCCCCCGATGCGGCGGAGAAGGCCAAAGTCGGCGACTTGAAAGCGCCCACCACTACCACCACCACCACCATCTCCCAAGTCGTCTCCTTTAAGGAGGAGAAGGAGGAGACCAACGCCGCCGCGGAGTCGCTCGATCCCGAGAAGAAGGCCCTCGACGAGCTCAAGCAGATCCTCCGCTCCGCCCTCGCCAACGGCGAGTTCTCCTCCCCTACCCCTCCGCCTCCGCCCCCGCCGGCCGAGGACGAGCCGGTGGCGCCGTCACCTCCTCCGGTGGAGGAGGACGGGGCCAAGACCGTCGAGGCCATAGCCGAGTCCGTCGTCCCCGCCGCCGCTACCACTCCCCCGACCCACTCCGAAGAGGTCTCCATCTGGGGCGTGCCCCTGTTCGCGGACGAGAGGACCGACACCGTGCTCCTCAAGTTCCTCCGCGCGCGGGACCTCCACGTCGAGAACGCCATGGCCATGCTCAGGGGCGCCGTGGCGTGGCGCCGGAGCTTCGCCATCGACGCGCTCCTCGCGGAGGACCTCGCGGGCGCCTCCGAGCTCAGCAGGGCCGTGTTCACGAGCGGCGCCGACCGCGAGGGCCACCCCGTGTGCTACAACGTCTACGGGGAGTTCCAAAGGAAGGAGCTTTACGCCGCGGCGTTCGCGGACGAGGAGAAGCGTCAGGGTTTCCTGAAGTGGAGGATCCAGTTCCTGGAAAAAGGGATCCGGGAACTCCTCGACTTCACACCCGGTGGGGTCTCCACCATGGTGCAGGTCACGGATCTCAGCAACTCCGCCGTGGGCCCCGTTAAGCGCGACCTCCGCAATGCCCTCGCCCTGCTCCTGGATAATTACCCCGAGTTCGTCGCCAAGCAGGTGTCTTCTCTCTCACTTGCCACTTTTTCCACTGCTTTTTTATTCAATTTATATAGGCCTCAAGTTGATTAAAAAAGTCATTTTTTTTTCTCCCCCCTCTAGTTTTTTTTGGCTTCCTTTCGATCTGGGAATAAATTGAATTGAAATGTTTTTTGTTTTGGTGTCTATTAGATCTTCATCAATGTTCCGTGGTGGTATCTCGCGTTCAACAGGATGATCAGCCCCTTCTTCACGCAGAGGACCAAGAGCAAGTTTGTTTTTGCAGGGCCTTCTAAATCAGCCGATACCCTGTTCAAGTTAGTTCAAATTACACCTTTTTTTTTTCTCTTTTTTTCCCCCCTTTAAATCTAGTGTGAATTTCAAAACTTACTCAAGAGAAAATTTATCAGGCACATTGCTCCGGAACAAATCCCAGTTCGATTCGGAGGCCTGAGCAAAGAAAACGACGGGGATTTCACCACATCCGATGCTGTCACAGAGATCACCATTAAGCCTTCTACAAAACAAGCCGTAGTAATACAAACCCATGAGGTGGGTCTTTTTCTTTTCTTTTCCTAAAATTATTATTTTAAGAATTATGTTGAATTTAACTACTACTTTTTTTTGATCAATTCCTACAGGCCAGCGTTGTTGTGTGGGAACTCCGAGTGTTGTTGGGATGGGACGTGACGTACGGGGCCGAGTTCATACCGAGTCGCGAGGATGCGTACACGGTGATCGTGCAAAAGGAGAGGAAGATGTGC
Source organism: Tillandsia fasciculata (assembly GCA_029168755.2). NCBI lineage: Eukaryota > Viridiplantae > Streptophyta > Magnoliopsida > Poales > Bromeliaceae > Tillandsia > Tillandsia fasciculata. Next base: position 20,042,224 of record CM054946.1, on the reverse strand, counting down.
GGCGGTGATGAGCCCGTTGTGAAGGATTGCTTTAAGATTCGGGAGCCTGGAAAAATAGTTATCACTGTGGACAACGCCACCACCAAGAGAAAGAAACTCCTCTACCGATACAAAACCAAGAAAGAGGTCTCTGCTTAATTTAATATATTTGGATGGAGAGGAAATAGTATATATATATTTATGAGAATATATATATTTGGAAATGGGGTAAACTTTGGGTGGATGGTAATTTTGCGTAATTTCAGTTGGATCTATGCTTTGTTGTTCAGTTTGTTTTTCGAATTATTTACTTTGTTGGTATATCGAGTCATTTTTACAGTGGCATTTTACATATTTTGAAGATTCACTGCCTTATTAGAATGATCTTATTGAAGTCTAAGAACGATCAGAGCTTGAAAGCAGCTCTAATTTGGGATTTTATTTGTTGGGAATTTGGTACTCATTACGCTGCTAGTAGATTTTCAACAATTAGTATCAGAAGGAATTATAAATTTACAGATGAGTATCAGATTCTTAACGATTGGTATCAGAGTTAAAAGTTATCGATCATCATGAGAGATCGATATCATAGTATTAAATTATCGATCATCATTGGGGTGATTATAATTTGATCAAGCTAGGCGTGATGAATTTAAAGATATATAATTTTTCGACTTCAGATTTAATTAAAAGAATTCAATAACGAGATGGAATATAGAGCGAGAAAGAGCTAGATATTGAACATTAGAAATTAAATTAAGATAAAAATGGTTAGAATTTAATTAGATTTATAGTTGAGTCATAATAAATAAAAATTAATATTTAAATATATTAAAAATAAATAGCTAAATTACAGAAAATTTTTCTGTCATATCCCGCTTTTTCACTTTACCCCCCTGTCATTTAAAAGTCTACACTTTGCCCCATCATAATTAGCGAATTGTGCAATAACCCTCCGCCGTCACTATTTCGTCAGTTGACCGTCAGTTTTTTTGAAAATACATTTCATATACCCAAAATATTCTTGGAAAATATTTCTTAAAAAAAAAAAAAAAAAAATTCGAAAAAGAAAAGAAAAAAAAAAAAAAAGGATCGCACGTGGCGGACCCCGCTTCGCCGCCGTCGTCGTCGTCCTCCTCCTCCTCCGGATCGGGTCGCATGCGGCGGTGCCCGCGCCCGCGCCCGCTTCGCCGCCGTCATCGTCGTTGTCTCCTCCGGATCGGGTCGCATGCGGCGGAGCCCGCGCCCGCTTCGCCGCCGTTGCCGTCGTCATCGAAGCGCTCATCGTCCGAGCCCTCTTCGTCGTCTCCTGCTGCAGATCCTTGGGGTCCTTGCCATCGACGGTGCAACCGACGGAGACGCAGGTGCCGACGATCTCCTTGATGGTGCCGGAGAGGTCCTTGGCCATGGATCGGGGGCTCATGACGTGGGCGATCTCGACGACGTCGTCGAAGGAGATGTTGCCGTTGTGCTTAATGTTCTTGGTCTTCTTGCGGTCGCGCTCGGGCTTCTTGAGGGCCTTGATGACGAGGGCGGCGGCGGAGGGGACGCTCACCTTGGCCGGCTGATTCTAGACCGGAGGGCATTTTCGTCAATTTACTATTTCAGTTAACGTCGTTGCTCCCTAAAAACATTTCGTTAATTACGAGGGGGTAAATATAGACTTTTAAATGACAGGAGGTAAAGTGGAAAAGCGGAATATGACAGAAAAATTTTCTGTAATTTAGCCAAACTAAATTTATTAAAATTTAAATATTAATAAAAAATTATTTAAGTTAGAATTTGGATACGAGATTCACAACATTATTGAACATGACGTGTTACATTCCTGATCGAACTACAACTGCAGAGAGGGACCGAAAAACAGAAGTGACTGTGTCTCTCAGAAAAGAATATGGGTCAGCTCCTCCTTTTGAGGCTTGACCACATTAATGCGTGACTTTGACACAGAAAAAAGACAAAGTGCCCTGGCCCAGATCTAATATAGCTTTGGCCAGAACTAGGAGAGCTTCATTACTTCCAGGTGCAGCCATTTTTATAACTTGAAAAAGAATAATATATGTGTCGCTTTAAAACTTAAAAGCTGATTGATGCACTCGAATAAATTCGCACTGAGGCTTCAAATCCTATGACACAAGTACACAACCATCCAAGCAGAACAGTGGCCTCCGATTATTGTGCAGAGCCTAGGAACTAGTTTTGCATTACTATGTTAAAAATATATATATATATATATATATATATATATATATATATATATATATATATATATATATATTTATATTTTATAAGGTTATAATTTACAACATTTTAATATAATTTTAATTTATTTTTTAATATTATAAATTTACAATAATAATTGTCACGGAAGAAATAAATGATTACATGCCTTTTTAATTTTGAAACTATAAATCAAGAAAAATTTTTCTTAAAACATTGTTAAAATTTAGTAGAAAAATCCAGCTAATCATGTCGGCCCATCAGCCACCAATGGGCTTTTCCGGAGCTCACCTTTATTGACAAGGCCCAACGGTTTTAAGCCCACTCAATCAAAGTGGTCCGAAACGAGCTGGTCTCTGCCTCGAGCAAAACGAAAATCTTTCCTTTCACAATTATTATTTTACATTAAATTTGTAATATTTAATTAAGCCATTAATATTATATTTTTCTTTTAATTAAGTTTGCTGACATTCGTTGTTATTTGGTTGCTGTAGTTTTTTCTTTTAATTAAGTTTAGGGCACTGTGGTGTCAGCTGAATCCACGGTGGAGGGCTAAGGCAGCTGGAGGGATTTTTCTTTCTTTCTTTTGTTGTGCTCAGGGCTCGGTCTTCTCAGCTGCGACCGCTAGGGCCCTCTCTCTCTCTCTCTCTCTCTCTCTCTCTCTCTCTCTCTCTCTCTACTTTTTTACTTTCAAATAAAAAATATTTCTGTTTACTCAAAATAATAATAATAATATTATTATTATATTTTTTATTAGATTTTTTTTTTTTTAACAGGTCATCGTAATGGAGACAGCGTGCTGCCGCTTTATTCAAGAATAATTAAACTAGGTTACAAAAGTGAAACAACTAGGCCTCAGCGAAAATATATATATATATATATATATATATATATATATATATATATATCATTACACACAAAAGGAGGACCATAGCTCATGCAGCGCACGGATGTCAGCAAGCAGTAATCCAAGCTCTCGTTTCTTGTCTTCGAAGCATCTGCGGTTGCGTTCCAACCAGATTGTCCACTAAGTCGCCGCGATGATAGCCAGTTCTCTTCTCCCGAGCGACCCTTTTTTTTTGTTCACGCTTCCCACAATAAAAGGGCTCGTATTTTATTGAGTAATGCTATATGTACGCCCCAAAAGGTACGGTGAAGTGACATTTAAAAAACATCTCAATCTTTAAATGAGTGGGGGTATAGAATGTACGTCCCTTTGAAATGTACATGTAGTATTTTCCTTCTTTATTTATTATATTAATAATTTTTTTTTTGTTAAAATTCTAAAATATATATATATATATATATATATATATATATATATATATATATATATATATATATATGAAAAAAACTAAATATATATACCTTATTTTAGGTGTACATCTTACACCCCATCCATCCTAGGATGGGATGAATTTTACTCGTTATTTCGAAATGACGAGTGGATGAATGCCCATCTTAAAATGGGCTAAGTGTAGAATGTACACCCCAAATAGAATATACATGTAGCATATCTCTCTCTCTCTCTCTCTCTCTCTCTCTCTCTCTCTATATATATATATATATATATACAAAATTTTAAAGTATAGTATGCTGCTTTCTGTTTCTTCTTTGCTTTTCTAGTGGAATCCCGACCTACGTCGACGGCAGAGCAAAACCCCGATGTCGGACACGTGTAGCCGTCAACAAACAGGTGTCACATACTCGATTTTCCCGCCATCCACGTGTCGAGCTCTCCGGCAACGAATACCACCGCTTCATCCGCCGCCAAAACCACGGCCTCCCCCAACAAAAGATAGCCCGGCACGATCGAAGAAAGCGTATGATGATGAACTTCGTAGCCCTCGGCTTACTCGCCACCTCCCTCGCCGTCTGCGGAGTCTGGTCACCGTCCCCGGAGCCCCACTACCGCCTCCGCCGCGACGAGCTCCTCCGCGAGGGCCACCGCGTCATCGTCGTCGAGTACGAGCGCCACGTCCCCGTCGGAGAACCCAGAGCCAGAGCGGAGCCCGCCCACCACTCCGCCACCAAGGATAAGATCTGCGACGCTTACGGCGTGTGCCGGGACACGCTATCCTCCCTGTTGGGCAAAACCAAGGATAAGCTCTCCGAAGCAGAGCACATCGCCCAGGATAAGGTCGCTCGGGTGAAAGAGGGCGCCGAGGACGCCATTAGTAAAGCCAAGAGTAAGGCCGCGCAGCTCAGAGAAGGGGCCGAGGAGAGAGCCACGGATGCGGCCGAGCGCGTCGTGGATAAAGCGGAGGGCGCTAAGGACGCTCTCGAGGACGCTGTGGGCGCCGTTAAGGAGAAGGGGCGCGATGCTGCTGCGAACGCTTCGGCTTCTGCGGCGGGGAAAGCGGAGGCGGCGGAGCACGTGACGCGGAGGAACCTCTCGGACGTGGCGCGGGACGCGGTGGCGTGCGCCTGCGCGTGGGCGCCCGTGGCGGGGCGCGCCGCGGCCGGGGTGGCGCACCTGGTCGCGGCCGCCGCGGCGTACGGGACGTGCGTGTGGGTCACCTTCGTGTCGAGCCACGTCCTCGCCGCCGCGCTGCCGCGGCAGCAGTTCGGGGTGGTGCAGAGCAAGCTCTACCCGGTGTACTTCCGCGCCGTCGCGTGCTGCGTCGGCGCCGCGCTTCTCGCGCAGCTGCTCGCAAGGGATCGCCGCGTTGCCTCGGAGCGGGTGCAGGGCTATAATTTGCTCGCCGCGTTGGCGCTGGTGCTTGTTAACATGCTCTTCTTAGAGCCCAAAGCTACTAAGGTTGCCTCTTAATTAGCCTAATACTCCTTATATATATTGTAGAATATTTTGGATTGCGTTATTTTGCTCAAATTATTTAAAATTTTACCTACTTCAGATAAAATTACTCATTTTAAGTAAATCTCAACATCAATAAAAATAATAAAAGAGGCTATTTTGGAATTAAATTATACGTTCCTTCTTAATTACCCTTTAATTACTGCTCCCGTTTTTAAAACTTTTCAGGCCATGTTTGAGAGGATGAAGCTGGAGAAGGAAGAAGGGAGAGGAAGGGACGTCGCCGACATGGTCGAGCCGGGGACGACGACGACGACAGCTGGGTCCCCAACAACCGCCGCCGCCGCCGCCGCCGCCGCCGCCGCCGCTGCTGCCACTGCCGCTTCGGCTGTGCCGCGTAACCCGGCGAAGTGGACGATGGCTGATCCGGAGACGATGAAGAGTCGAATAACGAAGCTGAATAAGAGACTGAAGCGCCTCAATAACTACTCCTCGACGCTCAACATTGTCACCATGATGGGCCTCTCATGGCATCTGGTGCACCTAGCTCATCAGTTGCAGATGCAACGCTAGACGCAATAGGCTTATCTAGGTTTGGGTGTGTGGGTCGTGTGAGTTTGGTTTTGTTATATGTTGTATAGTGTTATTTAACATAACGCTAACATGTAATAGTTAATTAGTTTCTTGTTACATCAACTAATTCCCTTTTCTACCGAAGAATGTGTTCTGTTTAAGATGATATATAATTGTGCTCTAATACTTTCTAAGAGTGATAGAACCTGAACACACCTAATCTAGGTGTAAATTTTACACTAATTTTATCTTAGTAATATTTATTTTTTCCACTAAAATGTAATCAGGATTATGAAAACTCTTGATTTATACATAAAGGTAGTTTTTTTTTTCTTGTAAAATTCTTTTTTAATATATATAAGTAGTTGTAAATGGGTTAGACGAGCAAATCGGTGTTAAGGAGAGAATATAGAGAATATATATGAAGAAATAATTTTTTTTAAAAAAATATATATAAAATATATCGAAATTAATTTATAACAATATATAAAATATAATATTATTTACGAAAAGAATTATTTATTTATTTATTTTATTTTGTACTTTCAAATAAACAGGGCCAAAATTTTTGAAATAAAGTGGCCCGATACTTGGGTCGAATTAGTCGAGATTTGTGAGTTCAGGTCCAAGCTTTGAAGAAGTGGCCCAAATAGTGGGCCATTGGTTGAGATTGGTCAGGCCCAATAACAGTAGAGAAAATTATTTGTTTAATTTAAAAATATACAGCAAAAATATTTTTTGAAATAAATAGGATTATTTAATGTTGCGTTATTTCCGACGTTGAGTCATTCAAAATGACAAATTTCTAATTTTTTTTGATATAATTTGCTTAGTATTTAGAGTCATTTAAATTTGACATTTCTAATGATTTGATTAGTATCAGAAAAAATTGAAATTATTTAATCATTAAAGCAAATGAAGTCACAAAATCAGAAATTTTAATTTTTAAAAAATATTCAAATAATTTAGTTAGATAATGTTTTACAGTAATAACTGTTAAATTTGGATGTCCCATTTTTTAGAAGTGATATGAAATTAACATAGTTTATGAAGTGCGGTGTACGTGAGCTACTCATCTACACGCGGTGCAGACAATAAAAATGTCGTATAAATGGGGAGCCATTTATTTTATTTTATTTTTTAATTCGGTCCAAAAACCGCCACATTTGCGGTTCTCAAACCCGACTAACCTCATCACCCGTTTAACGCCGCCTCACGCCAACGACAACGAACCCTCGTGGCGCTGCGCGTTTCTCCTCTCCAATATTTCGCCTCTTTACACACCGAAACCCTAACGCAGCAACACAGCGAGAAGAAGAAGAAGAAGAAGAAGAAGAAGCGGAAGCTTCGGGATCTCCTCCGCGAGAAGCCCTAATCGGCGAAGGTTCGAACTCGTTCATGCGATTGCAATTCACCGCTACGATGAACACCGTAACCCTAAATCCCTCCTCGTCCATGGCGGCGAAGCTTGCAGAGACCCCATCACCTTCCTCTTCTTCCTCTTTCTTGCTCTTCAACCCTCTCTCCTTCAAGGTCTCTATCTCTCTCTTCGTATTTTGATCGATTTGGGATTATATTATCTCTGAATTCGATGTTTTATTGTGATTTTTTTTTATGTGAATTTTGTAGGATTCTGGGTTTAGGGCGGCGAGGTTCCCCATTTCCCTGTGTGCGTTTTCATCGCGGAAGAGATTTGGTACCGTTCTTTCGAGATCTAGGAGGCGCCATGGTGAGATTACTGGTTTATCTGTTGATTTTCTATTATCAGTTGTTTGAGTTATTCGGCGTTTAGTTTCCGATGGACGAGGTTCCAATTAATTGTTATAGATCCGAATTTAGGGAAAGCATCAGTTGTTACATTATTATGTAACTGGAACTACTATTTGGATGTGAAACATGCTCTTTTTAAATTCAATATTATGGTTGTCAAAATTTTAGTTGTGTTACCACTTTAACTAATTTGCTCTTCCAAACAAAGTTGTTTCGATTTAAAGGGTTAATGTAGATTGTGTATTTGTACTCTCTGAAGAGATTCATCTGAGATGACTTATATTTTCTAACCCCTTACAGCAGTGGTTAAAGCTATTGCCACTCCAGAGCCAGTAGTGGAATTGCCGCTTACTGCAGAAAATGTTGAGTCGGTTTTGGATGAAGTGCGCCCATATCTTATGGCAGATGGAGGAAATGTGGCACTACATGAGATTGACGGAAATGTTGTGAGGTTGAAATTGCAAGGAGCTTGCGGGTCCTGTCCAAGCTCCGTAATGACATTGAAAATGGGCATTGAGCGTCGGTTAATGGAAAAAATTCCCGAAATTGTTGCAATTGAGCCTATCACTGATGAGGAGACAGGTCTCGAGTTGAATGAAGAGAATATTGAAAAGGTAGTTGATGCATTGTCGTTTGATTACATAAACCAATCTTAATGTTTTTGCTCATCTTTCATCTTTATTTTGCTGCTAATGTTGTTTGCTTCCTGTGTGTGCTGCGCATCAGGATCTCTCAGCTCTTCTTTTCCTTTTTCCTTTCTCACCCTCTCTTACTAAATTTTCCTTGTTCTTGCTTTTTCTTGCTCTAGCTACTGCTGTTCCTTCTTCATCCTCTTCTTCCTTTTCTCGTACTCTAGTGTTGGTGCATAGTAGGTTGCGTGTATCTGAGTGTCAGATCTTTCTTACCCTCAGAAAATTTCTACTTCGTCTGTATATATGTACCAAAGTAACATGCCAAACCATGTGTTTCTTTTATTTGTTTCTACTCTAGAAATTTCTTCGAAAAATGCTCTGCACTTGGGCTAATGTGACAAATATTTCATTCTTTTATTCTTCATATGCTCCATTGGTAATATATGAATGATCATACACTCCATTGGTAATATGCGAATGAGTCTTCCTTAGTGTTATACCTTTTATGTTATTTTTCCTGGTTATCTCTAATGTGGTGTGAACTTCAGATGGTCGTCGGATTCATAAACTGCTCTTCTTGTATTATTGAGCCAGTAAAGTTATGGGGATAATGGTATTTGCTGTGCTATTGTTACTAATAGCAGGTCACATTCATCGAATCTAGTCTAAATCGGAGCAGATTCAGTAAATTTCCTAAATTTTGATCCTCTTAATATCAGTTCCCATGCTGTGGAATCTAAAACATTGGGTGCTTTTATTGTTTGACCTATATCAGGTACTTGGCGAGATGAGGCCATACCTTGCTGGGACAGGAGGCGGTGAGCTTGAGCTTGTCGGCATCAAGGACCCTATCGTGAAAGTTCGGCTCACGGGACCGGCGGCAGGGGTTATGACTGTTCGAGTTGCAATAACTCAGAAGCTTCGCGAGAAGATTCCTGCCATTGCTGCTGTACAGCTATTATCGTAATTGTCCATGGAACCGAGCCATGCTGAACATTTTCCATGCATAGAAAATCTGTTAGATTCTGGTTTTGTTGATATCAAACAATGTTTTGTGCACCAAAGAAAATTAAGCCTTTCTTCTAATAATAAGGCCATATTAATTGATAGCACGTGGCATATGTGCATTCTGGCTGGTGGTCAATAAATGTTTGTAAATTGTGGCGAAGTTCATGCCGTTAATTTTAACACAGAATTGAATACAAGGTACATTGTTTCATCCAGGGCTGCCTGAGATGCACGATGTCCTTGTTCTTTTTTATATTTTCGATTAGGTCCAAATTCTTTTGAACGTGGAATTAATATAATATAAAAGTCTTATTTATGAAAAGCACCCTTGCACTTTTTGTCGATCTCACAAGTACTTTGTATTTAAATTGAAGGTGCATTTTGCACTTTACTCTCATTTTAATGAAATGTATGGTTTAGTTCCAATGAGTATTCAAATAATTTAGATATATTTTATACTGCTAATTTTATATATTATTTATTTGTTGTTAAACTTGCGTGACATGTCGGAATAAATGCACAAACTAATCATAAGTTTCAACATTACAGCGGGGTATTAAAGCAATTTCTCATAATTTACTGTTTATGAGTTGACGATAGGTTTTACTTTGTGTGCACTTCCCCATAGTTAGTTAATCAGATTTTATAATCAAGTCCAAAGAGAAGATTCTAACAAGTAATGAAGATGCAAGCTCTAGATACATCGTTTTTAGATGCATCGAACTTTCCCGCTATATGAGGCTTTATTATTATTATTATTTCTTTCTCCTGCGCATCAGATGATCAAACCAAACCAGTTTTTGTCAACACTGTCTTCAACCTCGAATAAAAAAAAAAAAAAAAGCACTTGGATTTTAATAAATTATATTTTAAAAAAAATTCAGGTTCATCGTACCTATCCAAAAAATCAGTCTCAAATATTTGGTAGGTCAACATTGTAGACTTGCTCCTCAAGACTACCTAAAAAAAAAAAAAAAAAAAAAAAATTAGAAAGAGTCAAGAGAATTAGTTTGAGATGAAATTGTCCAATAATTTAAATAAAATGATAGTAATATAAATTTATTGAAATCGATTAAATTTAAATTTGATTCAATAAATGTAGATATCAATATCAAAATCAAGTTTGCTTTTCTAACTTGTTCATAACTTGTAAACATTTTAACAAAACACTAATAAAAGAATGAAAATAACCACAATTACATTATTGTGTGGTGTGAATAATTAAAAAGACTAAGTCGATGAAAATGTTCGAAAATGCGTCGAGAAGCGGATGAAGTGCCCCCACTCAAGCCGACTTGGCCGGTGGATTAAAATTACAAAATAAAAATAAAAGAACAAAAATGTCAAAATTATGAATCATTCGCTCTTCTCTGTGAAAATAACGTGCCGTCATGGACCTGGCCACGAATGTGTCCCGGTTCATGCCTCGTCTCTCGAATCTCCCGTAACACACCCCGTACAAAATCACCGATATTGTGCCCTCACCACGCTATCCCCTTCCTTCCCCTCGTCTCTCTCTCTCTCTCTCTCTCTCTCTATCTCTCTCTGGCCGCCATTAATGGAAGTATCCCATCGCTCGTCCTCCTCGCCCAATTCCACCCTCCGCTACTGCTACTGCCGCTGCTTCCGCCGCTGTTGTCGTTGCTTCGTTTGCTGTTACTGTTGCTCCTCTCCCTCAGATCTTCTCTGGGGTTAGGGTTGCGATTGGGTTTTTTTCAAAATTTTGTTCTGTGATTTTTATTTTTGTTATGGATCTCACGAGGCCTCAATCGAAGCTCTCGCTAGGGTTTCACCATGCCCATGACGCCCCGATCGCCACAAACGGCTCGATTTCCCTTAGGATCGACGCGAGCTGCCGAGATCTGCCCCGGGATCCGCGGCCGATCCCGTTGCAGCTTCTGGTTCAGCAATCGGGGAATTTCAAGGACGATCCGGAGGAATCCGATGACGAGGGGAGGAGAGAAGAGGCGGAGGATGAGAAAGACGAGGAGTTCAGCTTCCTCGGCCACCCGTTATCCCTTAAGAGGCGGCGAAGGGGTGAGTCCTCTTCTTCGTGTTCGTCCTCCTCTCTACATCCCTCAAAAAGGGCTCTCATTGAGCCGGATCTCGAGACACGAAGGTCAGCGGTGCGTTCATGGGGGAATCAGCCCCTATCCATGGCCGATCCCGATGTATTTGGCATCATGGAGAAGGAGAAGGAGCGCCAGGTTAGGGGGATCGAGCTCATCGCCTCGGAGAACTTCGTTTGCCGCGCAGTTCTCGATGCCCTAGGAAGCCACCTTACCAACAAGTACTCCGAGGGTTTGCCGGGGGCCCGATACTACGGCGGCAACCAGTATATCGACCAGATTGAGCGGCTGTGCCAGGAGCGAGCCCTTGCGGCCTTCGATCTCGATCCCAAGTGCTGGGGCGTGAACGTCCAGCCCTATTCATGTACCTCTGCAAACTTTGCGGTCTACACAGGACTGCTGCTCCCGAAGGATCGAATTATGGGGCTGGATTCGCCATCTGGTGGGCATGTAAGTCACGGATACCACACGCCAGGCGGAAAGAAGATTTCTGGTGCTTCCATTTTCTTCGAGAGCCTGTCTTATAAGGTGAACCCACAGAGTGGATACATTGATTATGATAAGCTTGAGGAAAAGGCAATAGATTATCGCCCGAAGATACTGATCTGTGGGGGGAGCTCGTATCCGAGGGAGTGGGATTATCCTCGGCTTAGACAGATAGCAAATAAGTGCGGAGCAGTTTTGATGTGTGACATGGCGCACATTAGCGGTCTTGTGGTGGCGAAGGTAAATGGCATTCCCTTAGGCATGCCTTTTTTTTTTTTGTATTATATAGTTCTATAAATTCATCAATTCTGACCCACTTGTAGAGTTAACAGTAAATTTTGTGTTCAAGAACATTTGGTTAGCAATTCCTTATCTTTTTACTCATTAGCTCTTCGTTTAGTCGACTAAAGGATCATAAAGAGTATGTTAGGAGCTTTATATGATTCTATCATGCCATGTTGTTGTAAGTACACACTACTTACTCATGTCTGTTTTGATAGTTTGAGAAATAGTAATATAGATATGGAAATTCAGCAGCTGGTCAAATTATATATCAAGCAGAAGTCACAAAATAGAATAAAATTATTTGAAATTGAAGGCATCCTGAAATTTTGTTCTCTGTAGTGATTTTCTCTAACTCAAAAGCGATGATCAATGTTAAGTTTCTGTGCATGAAGATAATGAGAGGTGGCAACTTCTTTAGGAAATGCAAAGGCTTAGCTTTTGCTATTGGTGTAGGGTCCTTGTGAAGTTTGTCCCTGTAGCATTTGTTGAAACCAGTATTTGTTTTAAACATAGGACGTCGACTTCTGTATGGTTGTTGATAGTTAGTTCAGCAGTTGAGATTCTAAACTTTCTTATAAGGTTTCCTAATAGTGGAGCACTGTGTTTATTTTCTATTGCATTTACTTTAATAAGCTACTAAGGTAGATACTACTAATTGATCTGATGACCAAGATAGGACTGAGTTAACAAAGGAACAGATGTGATTAAGATGGTGGGTTCTAATTCAGTTCTGATGGAGGATAATAGGAAGTAAATTGGAAGTAGTTATGATATTTTACTCGTTAAATTTTTTGCACGGTCTTTGTTGTCTGTGATGCAATTCTTAAGAGATTTTGGTTGCTTTGCCTTTTAAAACTTTCATTATTTCATCTAATAACTGACAGAAATATCTTTTACCTAGTTGATTCTCCAGTGTGTCAATATTTAGTTAAGAAGAGTAATGATTATTTGACTGGTACTAACAATTTTGCTTGGATTTTCTCATCTGCAGGAATGCCTAAGCCCATTTGACTACTGTGATATTGTTACTTCAACTACTCATAAACTCCTTCGTGGTCCTAGGGGCGGTATCATCTTTTTCAGGAAAGGAAAGAAACCAAGGCACCTTGTGCCTTCTATATGGCAAGCAGATGGAACTGATCAATATGATTTCGAAGATAGAATTAATTTTGCTGTTTTTCCATCATTGCAAGGGGGACCTCACAACAGCCATATTGCTGCTTTGGCAATAGCTCTAAAGCAAGTAGCCACACCAGAATATAAAGCTTATATTCAACAGGTCAAGAAAAATGCTCAAGCCTTAGCATCTGCTTTGCTCAGAAGAAACTGTAGATTAGTTACTGGAGGCACGGACAACCATTTACTGCTTTGGGATGTAAGAACATTTGGATTAACAGGTATTCAAAATTCTACTTTATTTTTTACTTTTGTAGCTGTAAAGTACTCATCTAGTCACATCTGTTTAGTCCAATCAAACCTAATATTCTTTTGGTGTGATTGTCTTGAAACGATCAATATATCAGTTACTTTATATTAGTACTTTACTTGTTCGAGTCATATTGGTATGACAAATAAGGATTAAAAAACAACGGACGATAATTTATTTTCTCACTTTTTTCAATTTTTTGACATGCTGCTGTGGACCTGTCACTGTGTTACCCACAGTTGTCTCTTTATTCTGATTTACCCTGAACTATCATTTGTTCTTCAGCTTCTTTTACTTTGGGTTTTCCATACCATACTACCTGTGTTATATTTGGCAGAATCCTTGCATTTGAAATTTAATGTTATTGGCATCGTCATAGGTTGTACAAGAAAGTCGAAAAAGCATAAGAGCATTTCTTTTTATTGTGAAATTGATGCTTAGATGCTTTAAAACTGTGGTGCTACTCTTTCTTGCACTTTTCTATTGTATCGGTGAATTATTAATTCATATTCGGGATGTGAGATTTATAATTTGATGAAGGTGGGAGAAGTGAATTATCAAAATGAGTTTATTAATGTTGGGTAATCAGAAGAGCCACTCATTAGGATATACTGCATTCAAGCCACCGTTCAATTTAACACTTTACAGATAACATAACAAAATTCGAAGATGGAATAAAACACTTTCTAAGAGCTGCCATTAGAGCCACTCATTAGGATATTGCATTCAAACCACCTGCCAATTAGAAAATTTTGAAATAGTATACTAAAAATTGAGATGGAATAAGTGCACTTAATAAAAATTGTCATTAGCACTTAGGAGATTTGTTGCGTAAATGTTACTTGTCTACTTGCTTTTCTTATACGGTGCTTTATGGCTAGAAAAATGAAAAATCTTTATGTAGCACTAACAGAGTCGCTGTTGTTATATTATGTGATTTTACTATTACCTTTTCTACAAAGGAAACATCAGCTATTCGGTTGTATGGTAGATACAGTAGTACATTAATGAATAGTATCCAACCTTACTTTTCATGTGCCAATGACAAACCAAGAAATTGGAAACTCAATCCCTGTAGATCTATACTGAGAAACATTCCACTTGTATTATCTGTTTTTCAAGATGATCAACCAAACTTTCTTTGCCCACGATGGTAATGCTGTGAATTTGAACAGGAAAAAACTTTGAGAAAGTTTGTGAGGCATGCCACATTTCCCTGAACAAGACTACAATATACGGTGACAACGGAACCATCTCTTCTGGAGGAATAAGAATAGGTGAAGTCTTGCAATCATCTTTCTGTAATCTAATGTAAACTAGTGTAAGGACTATTATTGAAAGATTTTAACCACTGCTTTTGGTTTATTTAGGTACTCCTGCCATGACGACAAGAGGTTGCTTAGAGGGGGACTTTGAAACGATGGCTGAGTTCCTTCTAAGGGCCGCCCAAATAGCTAGCTCCGTGCAGAGGGAACATGGGAAGCTACAAAGGGAGCTCCTTAAGGGTCTTCAGAACAATAGAGATGCTCTTGCACTTAGAAACTCCGTCGAAACCTTTGCCTCACGGTTCGCCATGCCAGGCTTTGATGTATGAGCAGGTTTACACATAAATCTCACCTTTACATATTAAATCCTTAACATTATGTCCCTGCTACCTCACCTGAAGTATCTGAAGCTGCGGTTCAGCCCATACGCCCATTCACGTTGTAAATATAGGGGATTACGTCGTCTTATCCTTGAATTCATTTTTGTATGTATGTTATTGATAGTATATTGAAAGTATTGTCGAATTAAAGTTGGCAGAGTTTTCAGCTTCTTGCTGTTCAGAGTGTAAAGTATTCCTTGATAATATTAAGGAATCATCAGCTCGAGTCTATGTTAATCTGATGCCCAAATTAGCTTTGTAGTTCTCTCACAAAAATACTGTACTACTAACTCCATTTCAGATAGAGGATGTATGCAGTAGCAATAATCCATTTGGTTGTCCAATTTATTTATATGTGCTGTAACGCTCATCTTTCCTTTTTATCCACAATGAGGTCTTGGTCCTCTTCTATTAGCTTTGTAGTTTTCCTTGTCTCGTCGTTTTTGAGATATTCTCTGAAAAGTGGATTTGATGATTTAAGATTGCTCACGGTTTACATCAAAGTCAGAATTTTCAGCATATACGTCATGGGACTTCTATTATTTATACAGTTACTTTAGAAATGAAGCCATCAACTTTTTCAAGTTTCATTATAAAAACGGCATAAGAATATTTACATTTTCATTTATATTCGTAACTTGCGATTAATGTTTGGGATGTTTAGAAACTTCTTCCATCTGATCCTATGGTCTTTGTGAATAAGAAGCCTCTTTTGTGCACCCTTCCTTACTGTTTAGGCAAGTGGTTAAGAACACAAAGATCAGGTAAAAACATCCTCTTCCTTTTCTTTTTTTTTTCTTGGCCTTTTTAGGCAAGTGGTTAAGAAATAAGAAAAGAACACACTAATCAACTATTTCTACGCCAATCTATAACACAAAAGGACATTGGAGTGGTAAAAGGCCATTTTATTTGAGAATAACAGAAAGTTGCCTTTTGTCGTTCCAAACGTTTTTACAGCAGGTAGATTTACTTTTCTCAAAGCTCCCATCTAGAGATCTGTCTACCTATTACTGCATATATCGAGGAGCTTCTTCCTCCCCTCCACAATCTCATCAAAGAAGTCATCAAGCTGCCCAATAAAACTCTCTGTTCCCGACCTCAACACCCCAACCCAGCCCCTCAACCTCTCCACCATCTCCTTGACCTCACAACCCCCTCTCCCCTCCACCTCCTCCTTAACCTCCTCTATCACACCCCTCACACTCCTAAACTCGTACATAAGCACTCCCCTCCTCCCCTCAATCCTCTCGACCTCCTGCACAACTCTCTGCTGCAGTCTCCGCATCGAAACCATGAATCCGGAGCCGAAGAAGAGGGAGCCCTCGACGGGCTCCGTCCTATAAGAGCTCGACTCGGGCCACCAAGAGAGGAACCCCCAGAAGAGGAGTAAGAGTAGGAAGGAGCTCACCTTCCTCATTGCGTACAACACTCCCCTGAATCCATTAAACCCGTTCAGCTTCGATTCGCTCGGGACCTTCTCATCTAATCGCAGAGACAATGCTTCGATCCTCGTCTCCACCAGTACTCTGTTTTCTTCTTCTATTCCCACTGCTTCTCTTCGGACAACAGAGATCGCCCGCATTATCTACAGCCAAAAAAACGGAGCAGTATAAAAATTGATACACTTTACTACAGAAGAGCAACGTAAAAATCGTAACTTTATAGAAAGATATAATCGAGGGATTCTCTTATTAAGAGTTAGCTCTGATACGATACCATGCACGTAACGCGCAAAAAAAAAAAAAAAAAAAAAAAAAAAAAAAAAAAAAGATTGATAAGATAAGAAACTATTTCTTTTTAGTTAAAAAGTAAAGTACTTGGCGGAGGAGCTGAGGATTAGAGAAGCCTCGGCGGTGGGCGTCGTCGAGCAAGGAGACGACGTTGGCGACGGCAGAGTGATAGTTCTCCATGCGGGAGACGCCGGCCTTGAGCACGTTGCAGGCATCCCACACGTGTGAGCTCTCGTCCATGTATTCGTCCAGCCACTTCTCCCCCGCGGGCAGGTGGAGGCGCTGCACGAGCTGGGTGAGGTGGAGGTGGGAGGAGCGGAGGAGCGACACGGCCTTGTGGAGGAATTGGAGGGTCATGAGCCCATTGCACGCCGAGAAGGAGCGCTCAAGGTCGTCCACCGCGTGGGCGAGGGACGAGTAGAAGCCATTGACGGAGCTCGATGTGGGCTTCATTGAGGTTAAGGAGGATCGTAGTGTTTGAGTTGGTTTTTGGACTTTGGAGGAGGGGAGAAGAGTGACCTTATATGTAGTAGGGAGTTAGGGGGTGGGATGTGTGTTATGGAAAAGAATGGCTTGGAGCAATGATGGGTGCGTCCTTTGTAGGGGAAAGGGCGATTGGAATCTCCTCCTATTTTCGAGCCGTGGTATATATATATTTTATTTATTTATTAAATTTTATAATTTTATTAACTAGTAAATATATGTTTTATTTGAGATGTAAAAATAATTTTTTTTTATTATATTACAATAAAATTACGCTATTAGTGATATTTTTAAGTGTTATTAAAAATAAAAAAAAAGTATTGCTGAAAAAAATATCGATACTTGCACTATATATGCCGTTGCTAAGATGTATAGCGACACATTACTATAATGTGGTTTAAAAATATATTCTTAGATATAGATATATTATAAATAAGATACTTATAAAAAGTGTTACTAATATATATCATTATAATTTTATTTTATTATAGTGTTAATATATTTCCTCCCCCTCTCTCTCTCTCTCTCTCTCTCTCTTCTTCTTCTTCTTCTTATGTGTGTAGAGAGAGAGAGAGAGAGAGGGGGTATAGATCCTCTCTCTATCTTCGCATTAGTTTGTACTTTTTTGAATATTTTTTTCCGTAAATTCTCTCTAAATACGCAAAGTTGTACACATAGAAACCATGTTGCTCCTTATATATAAATGCGAATAAATATCTTACTTTCTACGTTGGTTGTGTTGAAAACCGTACTTATCTGACAAGGATTTAACCGACCAATTAGTAATTTAACCCTTTTTTATTTTTTTGATTATGAATATTTTTCTATTGGTTCGTGCTTTACAACTTTTGAAAAAAGAGTATATATATACTTATTTCATTATGTTTTGAACATATTACCCCATATAAATATATAATTACTATATATATATATAGAGAGAGAGAGAGAGAGAGTAGAGCTTATATATTTTCAAAAACACAAATTTAATTATACTTGTAAATTTTTTTATTATTAGATTTGTATTAAGATTTGTATTATTATAAAGTCAACTAAAAATAGAGAAAGAAAAAATAAATAACACAAATTTCAATTCAAATTTAATGATAAAAAATTTATAAATATATTTGGACTTATACTTTTGAAAATATATAAACACTATTAAATATATAATTACTATATATATATATATATATATAGAGAGAGAGAGAGAGAGAGAGAGTAGAGCTTATATATTTTCAAAAACACAAATTTAATTATACTTGTAAATTTTTTTATTATTAGATTTGTATTAAGATTTGTGTTATTATAAAGTCAACTAAAAATAGAGAAAGAAAAAATAAATAACACAAATTTCAATTCAAATTTAATGATAAAAAATTTATAAATATATTTGGACTTATACTTTTGAAAGTATATAAACACTATTATATATATATATATATATATATATATATATATATATATATATATATATATATATAAGATAATATTATAATTATATTTTTTGATGTAATATGTAAAGGGAGCTTAATTACTTAATTTTTATTATTAAAAAATAACAATTATTTTATAGTATGCTATATATATATATATATATATATATATATATATATATATATATATATATATATATATATATAAACGGACATGAATATGATATTAAGGTCATTTGTATTGTAATAAATTTTTTACCACTATAATAAAATTAGATTATTGAGACATATTTTTGTAATATTTTTTTACAAGTGTCTTATTTATATTCCATCTATATTTAAAATTATGTTATGAAAATATATTTTTAGGACACATTACAGTAATGTGTCGCTATAGACCATAGTGACTGTATATATAGCGACATTAATAATAAGTGTTGATATATTTTTCAACAATATATTTTTAAAATTTTTAAAAATACTTAAAAGTATAGTTATAATATAATTTTATTATAGTGCATATGTTATATTATGTAACTTTGCATTTTCTTATGGTATGTATATACGTACGCAGAAGAAAGCGTATGAGCTATGACTGGAGTGGGGAGAGGGGCAATCCGATCTTAGTTGACCAAGCTGACCAGAATCCTTCAAGAAACGGCGACGTGGGGTATAGCCATGTGTGAACCAAGAAAAAGAAAAAAAAAATCCACCTCTTATATATATATATATATATATATATATATATATATATATATATATATATATGAGGTGAACTTTGCTTCTCTCTCTCTCTCTCTCTCACCTTTTCTCCCTCGAGCTACTTAAAACTCTTTCCCCCTTTTCCATAATACAACTTTTCCCTGTTGAGGCACAAACATTCCCTGGCACCATGAAAGTGTTTCCATGTGAGCCTAGTACAAAAATTTGCATTAGTTTTGAGCAAAGCCATGTTGATCACCTTTAAGTAGGACCAAGACCCAACCTTCTTGATTGTCTCGAATGGGTCAGTGGTGGTTTTTGCTAGCAATTGATTGGCCCATGTGCATGCTTGCACCATCCTCTGCGTGAGAATTAAAATCTTTAATGTAACAATTAAAGTATATAAAACCACTTCTAATTTGCTGTCTTCCTAAGACTCAAAATAATGAGAATGAGTGCATGTATTTTGCTCTCCTCCGCAATTAAGTCCTTGATAATCAACGACCGTTTTTCTTTGAAATTCAAATCTAGTTAATGTAAAAATATATAAATACCGTTTTCTATCGTCTTAAGTTATTGAAAAATAACTTCAAGTTCAAATTTCTATTATTATTTAATTTTCTTTTATTTAGTTATATTTATGTATTTTTTAAGATTAAGATAGTAAATTACCGTTTCATTTATTAGATAAATTAACTGAACTTAAAAAATAATAATAATAATCAAAAGTTACATTCATGTATTAGGTCTATTAAAACATAATTAAGAAAATATATTAATATAATAATATAAAAATATTGTTTTTTACTAGCTTAAATTTTTAAAAAATAATTATTATTTCCTATTAATTTCACAAATTTATCTATCCTTCATACTGAATGATTTCTCAACTTGGACTATCAACACCACCATAATGAATAAGATTG
This sequence comes from Tillandsia fasciculata, assembly GCA_029168755.2. Lineage (NCBI taxonomy): Eukaryota > Viridiplantae > Streptophyta > Magnoliopsida > Poales > Bromeliaceae > Tillandsia > Tillandsia fasciculata. The sequence continues at coordinate 20,022,099 of CM054946.1, read as the reverse complement.
ATTGAATTTGAACAATAAATTTAGATTTGACGATTCAATTCGTTAATATCAAAGTCAGATATATTAATAACATCACCCAAATTTGATAGTGCCTTATTTAAGTTGATGGATCATGTCCTAAATGATGGTATAGAGGGGTATGCTTGGACACTACAACTGCAATCAAAAGCCGAGGGACCCCAACAAGGTCAGTTCAAAACTCAAAAAGATTGTGCTCCACCCCACTCCGTACGAAGTCCCCGTATCAGGGTTCATCACTTCTGAGGAGAATCAAATGATGTTTCTACATTGTATGAATCCATATATCCCTCTATCCACTATGCAAAATCTTCTTTTTAGGCTTTATTTTCTTATATTTTTTAAATTTCTCCTTTTCCCTTATCACACCAAATCTTTGGTCTCTCAAAGTGGAGGGCCCCATATCTTGAGTTTTTAATTAGGGTTGGTGCTCGTGGGTTTTTGGGGAATGGGATGCTTGGACTTGGGAGGAGAGCATATTGGTCTTTTGAGATCTCATTGGAAAGGGCCAGTGTTAATGAGCACAGTCACAATGCTTAGTGATTATTCTAGTAGGATATATATAAACTATTCTTCATTATACTAATAAAGGTGATATTCCATTCCCTATTTTCAAGCAGCTAGTAGTGCTAATGGCATAACTAGCTTTGCCTTATTTTTTGATCGTTATCCTTCTAATACTCACCAAATATCAAAACATCACTCACCGAGTTGATATTGATACCGATACTAATACATTAGCCAGGATTTAATATTTAATGAACTTGCACCTGCATATGCTAAGAATAGCTCTATTTACATCACTTTTTCTGCAATTTAAAGAATCAACAAAAATAAGACATACTTTTCTACCATTTTAAAGGAAGGTTTGGAAAGAAGAAATTAACCTCCCTCCATATGTGTGTGTGTGTGTGTGTGTGTGTGTGTGTGTGTAAAATTGATTTTGTAAAAAAGAATAAGTTTGATTGAACAAGTAATCGCCAGCTTATACGGTTAAAACCCACACCTCATCACAAAGTATTATTCCTCATCCAGTTGGTGCATGTACTAGAATTCTAATTATCTATTATTATTCCCTTATTCCGTTCCCACAAAAGGATAACTTACTTGAATAGGATGGGCTAGAATGATGGAACCTAATCGTGGGTGATGCTAACTTAGTTTCACTGTGAAGCATTAATTGTATTCCTCAAGCTGTGGAAGCTATTATACCTAGTCTACTAGAAAAGATAACTCCATATATAGGATTGGTGCAGATGAATATGAATATTGGATTTCACTGTTAATAGATCATGATTTTCCATATATCATACGCTGTTCATCTAATTGATGTGACCCTAAAGTTGCATCGCTTTCCTTTTCCGTACTTTTCTATTCTAGCTAGTTTAGTTTTGATGACTAGACCCAATTTTCTTGTCTTAATGAGCAAAAGTGAGGTTAGAAGATAACATATTATTAGATAAAAATAGCATGTTATCTATTTTATTTTTCTTAACAAGTTTATCTAAAATTACAAAATAATTAATTTTAAAATTTAAATTTTTGAATATTAGTCATGAGTATTTTGCCATTTATATATGCTATATATGGTAGATCATAGATTGAAACTCTTGGAAAGACAAATTAAGATTTTGGTGGAGTAATGAATAGCAATATGGGTAAAAGTTTGCACTAGCTCTTTGCATTGGAGCTTCTTCTAAAATCTTATTTGAGTGTAGCTTTTTTTTGACCTTTGCTTTTTGAAAAAGAAATGTTTCGAAAGTTAAGAGGGAATAAGAATTTCACAGGCTTCAGAGTGAGTGCATATATTCTTGATATTTAAGCTTAATAAGTACAAGTAAAAATAAAAGAAAAAAGGAAAAAAAAAATTACTAAATCTATGATAAAACAAACATAACAAGTAAAGAAAAGAATTACACACACTTTATTAGATGCTTCTGCGATGGCCTATGTTTAATTGGGCATCTTGGTGACAAAAAATTCGATTGTAATAATTTTATACGAACAACTACATAGATTAAAAAAAGGTGTTTCAGAAACTAAACCATTAACTATATATAATTATTATCATGCTTTCAATTCTTCAACATTTGAAGAGACTCCACTGTTAATTTCACATGCATTGGCAACTAAGTTCACTTTTCCATTTTATCAACATCATCAAATCAAGCTATATAAGAGATATCAACTTGTTTAATTAATCACTATTTGTTCCTTCTTTTTCTCATGCATCTGTACCAATAGTCGCAAATCCAAGCATATATGTTAAGAGAATTTGGGAAATGAAAAGGACAGCATCTGCTAATGATTGAACTGGGGTAGCCCTTTATTAATTTAGTGGTTGTTGTTAGTTTGATTTACATGCCTTTTGAACTACCTACAGATAAGAAGAAAAGAAGAAGCGCATCTAAGAGAAGTAGATCATTTATCAAATCTCTCTCTTTCTCTCTCTAAAGAGATAAGCATTACTTTTAGCCTTTTTTAGTATTTGCACCTCTCAGTGCCTACGTACGCCGTAACCTTTGAGTCATCAACTATATATAAGGTGGGGAACATCTTTTATAGACGATTCGAACTTTAGGGTCTTTTATTCGCACGTAAGAGTTCAAAGTCTCTAAGATTGGTGATGCTAATGAACACGATAATCAACAATCTCAGGATTGTACATAACATGTTTCATGAGTTGCCCAAAACTCGATCTATTATTTTTTATGTTGAGGTTGGAATTTGTATACTTTGAATGTCGAAGTAAAAGGTTAGCGTTTTCGGTCATTCCATTATTGTTTAAATGCAACTTTGATGCATTTATCTAGCCAAGATAGATTCTCTCACATGCAGTAAGAGGGTGCTTGGTGAAATCAAACTAAAGTTCACGTACTTGAGCTGTGAGCTACGAAAAGTCAGCTTTGCTGCAGTCCCCGACAAAGTGGCTCTTCCAAGCCATGCATGAATGAACTCGATCATGAGCGCCTCTCACAATCCTTACAACCACGAACCGTGATCTGCACCTCCGACCTACGACCCGAACCGCTACACTCGAACTTCACCAGATTTGTTGTGTTCCACGTACCAGTTCACCCGAACCAAACAGACCCTGATGTCACAAACCGTTAAATGAGATAAATCTGCATGTACCAGTTCACCCGAACCAAACAGGCCCTAATGTCACAAACCATTAAATGAGATAAATCGAGGTTTATTTTTCTACGGCCTGAAATGATGAACACTCGCTAAGGCTAAATGGGCTTGATAACGGTACTTTTAAAACAATTTAAATAAAATAGCACTTATCAAGGCCCGTTTGGCTTATAATGGGCCGATCCATGAGACAGATGTTCTAAGGCTACAATACGGCCCAGAACGATCCAAGAGAGAAGGCGTTGGCGCACACAAGGCCCAACCCACCACATAGAGGGGGAAGAGAGAGAGAGAGGTAGGGATGATAATGGGTCGGATAAAAATCCGATAGTGTCTAATTGATATTAGTTGGATGCTAAAAATTAAATCCATATCTAATAAAAATGGATTGGATATCAAATGAATACGGATATGAACAAAATATTTAATAAATATTTAGAATTAGAACCAAGAAAGATTCACCAATATATAATAATAAGATTTTTAAAATCTATACAAAATTAATAAAAAAAAAAATGAGTATTAAACAAAATAATGTCTGATATGGAATCAAACGTTACATTCCATGTTGAAAAAATAAATTCGAATATGAAGAAAAATAGTAAACCTGAATTCAAATCGAAATCCCAATCCAAAAAATTTTCTAAATAAAAATCTTGGATACTCGAATCCTAATCCATATTGATAATTTTTGGATTCGGAGTCTTGTTGGATCGGGTGATATCCGAGCCCCAAACACTTCTAGAGAGAGGGCCACACTGATGGATTTGGGCCCATGTGGAATTAATTAACAAATAAGATTTTGTTTACGGATTTCAATGATATATTTATTTTAATAATATTATAGTATGTCTTCGTATTGAATGGCGCCCGTGGCCTAATGGATAAGGCGTCTGACTTCTAATCAGGCGATTGTGGGTTCGAGTCCCACCGGGCGTGAGCGCAATTTATTATTAAATTAATTTTTCAACACACTATTTGAAAATTTTTAGACAAATAATATTAAAAAAAATTAAAATAGATACTTCATCATAAAAGAATAAACCAACGGAGTAAAATAATTTTAGTCTAAATTAATTTAGTCTCTTTATTTGAGATGGAATATTGATAAGCATTGGATTACGCGGTTCTCTCAATTATTAATGCAATGCATTAATCAGACGACATACCTCTGATTTACAATCTGAAGCTTGTGAAGAACATCGACTAAATAATTTATTCATAATTTTACATTATAATATAATTTGCTCGTGATTTGATTATTATGTTGGTAATAATGGATATCCACAATAATGTTGATTACGACTAAACGAAAAACGCATCATGCATGCATGTCTTAGTAACCATCCCAGGGATGGATCCCTTCTTTCTATTTCTATTAGAATCCAATGAAGTAGTAATTAATTACGTTCGCTTTATTTTAATAAAGCATTGATTAATTAAGAGGATCACACTTATCATCATCATTTAGTTTGTTCCGTACTTGCAATATTTGAAGAACATGGAGTAAAAAGTATTCACCAAATTAATTATTACAATCCAACCTCGCAAGCACAAATTGTAGATAAAAACTGATCACATGTCTCGGAATTTTTTACTTTAATCTTTTTACCCTTCGAGGGATAATTTGGAAAGCCATTAATTATGAGTCTAAAAGCTTAATCTCGTCCTCTCTTCGCTCTTAACTCCATACACCAAAGACTTAGAAAATGGTGGCATGTATAATTAATGCAAAGGAAGAAATTGCCACGTACCATAAATGAACAAATATATTAGATACATAAATTTTATTTGATTATTAGGTGGTATTTGGTTCAATAATTATAAATTTTCATCGAGTATTATTATTAATTGAGAATTATAAAAATTGTATTATTTTATTAGTATATATTACAATAAAATTAGGTTATAGGAACACATATTTGTAATATTTTTTTACAAGTGTTTCATTTATAATCCATGTATATTTAAAATTAGGTTTTATAGACATATTTTTGTGACATATTATAGTAATGTATTGCTATACACCCTAGCGATGCCACATATAGCGGCACTAATGATAAATATCGGTATTTTTTTTTAAAACAATATTTTTTTACTTTTTAATAATATTTAAAAATATTTTTATAGTATAATTTTGTTGTAGTAATATTTTATAAAAATTATGACGAAATGGTGCCTTCCCCGCTCATCTCCATCTTACTTTTGTTTATAAATCCAGCAAAATTAGATGGTGGATGCATCGATTTAAAATTTTATTGGCTCGGAGAGAATGAATGCACATAAAATTTTTGACCACGGTAAAACAAATGGGGCTTAATGTTGTATTATTTAAGTGAGTCGAAGTTCATTTAATAGGAATTCCTTTAAAGTGTGATAGGACTGTGTACGTACGTAGTCAACTGGGGAATGACCCAAAACCAACTGGGCACAAACCGACCACGCCCATTGGTGGTCCCGGTGGGGACCACAACATCACGCGGAGCACTTAATTATAATTTATACGACTCAACATAACATCTCAAATCCCAATCAACGTGTGGAGAGATGCTCTCTCACAGTCACTTATTATTATTTTGCGGATTTTAGTAGGTCTAAGAAACAAAATCAATCAAACCGACCAAAAATGCCTCTTCTCTTTCAATCAATTCATACACCCGCAATTTGTGCTTTAAGTTCTTAGCTTAAAAGGTGTATGGAAACTCCTAAATTTTAGAGAATTTTTTAAATAGGTATTTAAATTTTTAATTTTAATAATTTTTTTAAAAAAAATCTATCAAATAATTAAAAAAAATTCTAGAATTATTAATTATATAATTATTTTAGTTCTTACACGTTGCATATAATTTTATAAAACTTCAAAACACAAAAAAAAAAAAAAAAAAAGATTTTTTTAAAAAAAAAATCTAACATACAAAAAAAAAAAAGCTAAAAAGATAAAAATTTGATTCAATTTATATTTCGGTTGTCATACTTAATTATAAAAATTGAAAAAAAAATATTTTTTTTTGTATTTAATTTTTTTTTGAATTATGCGTATAACTTTCTATCAAAATAGCTGGATAATTAATGAGTTCACTTTATGTCATTGGCCTATTCATTTATTTGATAAAATTTTTTAAAAAATAATCATCAAAACCAAAAAATGTATGAATTATTTCTAACACAAGCAATAAAAGATATAGTGATTGATAATAATATTCCAAATTCAAAATCTAATTATTTATATTTTCAACTAAATTTATTTATAAAAAAAATAAAACGAATAGCAATATATATAAAAAGAGAGAGAGAGAGATGCTATTAATAGTACCAAGTCATTGGTGCTATTAAATTTTTAACCGTTGAATTAAAAAATGTGTTATTGATATAATATTTAGGCCTCTCGGATTTAATAGATGGTTGGAAAAATAATAAAATATAACGGGTGAAAATAATTAAAAAACAGTACAACAAAATTATGTTATAGGGATATATTTTTATGACACTTTTGTGTAAGTGTCCTATCTATATTCCATTTATATTCAAAATTAGATTCTAGGGACGCATTTTTAAAACACATTACAATAATGTGTCCCTGTATTTAAAATTAGATTATAGGAACACACTTTTATGCAAAGGTCTTATCTATATTCTATCTATATTCAAAATTATATTATAGGGACACATTATAATAATATGTCGCTATACACCCTAACGACTGCACATATAGCGACACTAATAATAAGTGCCGGTATTTTTGACAGCGTCACTTTTTTTAAATTTTTAGAAACACTTAAAAGTGTCGCTATAACATAATTTTGTTATAGTAAGAATTGATCAAAGGATAGAAAATTTGATAGCACCAAATGCTTGTTACTATCGATAGCATAGTAGTCGGGCTCTTTCTCTCTCTCTCTTTATATATATATATAGTCCGGCTACTATATTATTAATAGTACCAAATTATTGGTGCTATCAAGTTTTATACCCTTGGATCAATTCCTTAGATTATTTTTACCCGTTAGATTTTACTATTTTTCCAACTACATATTAAATTCAAGGAGCCCACTATCATCTCAACCACACATCTTTTAATCCAATGATTTTATATATATATATATATATATATATATATATATATATATATATATATATATATATAGTTTATATATTTTTGAAAGCACAAGTTTATTCATATTTGTAAATTTTTTACTATTGAATTTATATTAAGATTTGTATTTTTTATTTTTTATTTTTCTTTCATTAGTTGACTTTACAATAGCACAAATCTTAATACAAATTCAATAATAAAAAATTTATAAGTATAAATTTGACTTATAATTTTAAAACTATATAAACTCTCTCTCTCTCTCTCTCTCTCTCTCTCTCTCTCTATATATATATATAGACACCTATTTATAAATGAGTTAAAATTTATAAAACCACCATACATTTTTTTTTTCTAAGCTTCTTCATTAATACAAAATTTTATAATAGGAAGCGAGAAAATCTATTCTACAATGTATATTTTTGATGGGTATATATATTTAGTTTTTGGCAAAATTTAAGCTTAATAATTTGTAGTCGAGGTTTCTAATACAAAAGTATATTTATTTTATATTTTTAATTAAATTTATTTATAAAAATAAATAAAATATATTTATATTAAAATAATAATAATAATAATAATGATGATAGCAATGTTAATAAAATAAAATATTCCTACAATCCCATCAGCGTGTTACACAGGAAAGTGCCCCTAATTTGGCACCATGCATTTGATTAGCTTCATTTGCTATAACTCATTAAAAAAGTAATGACTTTGTTTATGGCATGGGGGTGGGCTCTACAGGAGCTCTCTAAACTCATGAGCAATATATATTTTATATTTTATTTATTTAAAAATAATTTTTTTATTTATTAATACAAAATAATAAATAAAAATTATTTTATTTTTAAATATATAAAATATAAAATATATATTCTAAATAAAATATAGCGTAGAATTTACCCTCAACTTTAGATCCAAGCCGACCACTCATCTGTTTCGGAATGAACACTGTTTCAGAGATATCATTTTTTAAGTGTAAACAGTTTTCAAAGATGTCAGCATGAAACTTCACATCAGAGAGTCAAAACCCTACCATCCACCCTAATGCTCACGCTTCGCATTAGACAGAACAACTAAATCGACAAAACAAGACAACAAAGATCTATCTATTCACAAAGAGACAAACAAAGATCGATTAAAGCATTACGATACTATACATATGAAAAATACTTTTTATACACTTAAAAAAAAATATATATTTTATCTTTTATTTATTTAAGGATAGAATGAATTTCACCTGTCACTTAATATGATGGGTAAAAAAATCTCCACCCTTGAATGAATGGGAGTGTAAGATGTACACCCATTTATATGCGTCATAGTTTGCCATTATATTTATATATTTATATATTTATATGCGTTTAAAAAAAACGCACGAAAGTTTACATATTTATAAATTATTTTTAATATTCAAATTTTCGAACCGATTATTAGTTTTATTAAATTTAATTTAAAATAGTTAAAATATTTAAAAGATATATTTTTAATTTTTTTTAATATTATTTGTTTAGTGATCGAAAAAATTTAAAATCAACGATTAAAAATATAAATTTCATAAAATATAATGATATAATACTAAAATTTTAAATAAAAAATATTAATTTTATTTTATATAATATAAAAAAAATTATCAAAATTTTATATAATTTGAAATATTTTTACACTGGTAAACTTGCCAACGGCATACTACGATTATTAAAATTATTAATTATGAATTTCTTTGATCATTAGACAAATGATATCGAAAAATTACGAAATTTATTTTCTACGTATTTTAAATACTTTAAACCAAGTCTAACAGAATCAATCGTCGATTCGAAAGTCCCAATATTGAAAATGACTTATAAACATGAAGGATTCCGAATTTGCATATTAACCTAACTCTTTATATATATATATATATATATATATATATATATATATATATATATATATATATATATATATAATTTTATATATTTTCAAAAATATAATTTTTTTATCATTAGATTTATATTGCAATTTATATTATTGTAAAATTATTTAAAAAAAAATATAATAACACAAATCTTAATACAAATTTAATGATAAAAAATTTACTAGCATAATTAAATTTCTGCTTTTGAAAACATATAAATTTTATATATATATAAGTACAGTTTATATATTTTTAAAAATATAAGTCTATCCATATTCGTAAATTTTTTATCATTGAAATTGTATTGAGATTTATATTTTATATTTTATATTTTTTTTTCTTTTTAGTTATTTTATAATAGTACAAATATCAATACAAATTAAATAATAAAAAATTTACAAGTATAAATTAGTTTATACTTAAAAAAATATTTATATACATATATATATATATATATATATATATATATATATATATATATATATATATATAACAGTCAAAATTATTAACCTTTTAATATTATAAAATTATATTTATAACAATTTTAACTGTAATTTTTTGATTGCAACTCTGTTTAATTAAATTGAACTAGATTATATAGAAAGTTGCGTCTTTAAAAAAACCTTTGCTAGATTCGAGGCGCGCGTGCTGATCAGCTGCAGGGTCCCGCAAAGGTACACGCTTCTTTTTTTTTTGATTTCTCTTAATTTTAATTTTCTAATGGCATGATAATAGAGTACAAATATTTTATTGGAGTCGTTTAATTTTTTTTTTTTTGTTTTAATTTTTGCCGAATAAAACGTTGATGTTTGGGGATTAGAGACGGGTATTAAATGCAGGGGCACGAAAATTAAGGCGAATTATCAACCGTTGAATACGTCATATATAGTGTCCGGGCACACACCACTGCGCTTCAATTACCCCGGTGGGCCCCGCGCGCACGATCCCCGGCGTCAGAGGATCGATTAGGCGTGTACGCTATCTTATCACACGCCACTTCCCTGTAACAGACCTATTCCCACCTCTCTCTCTCTCTCTCTCTCTCTCTCTCTCTCTCCTCCTCCTCCCCCCTCCCCCTTCTCCCCCTCCCTCTTCCCTAGCTATTCGAATCCAATGTATGCGCATGCCCTCTCTCTCTCTCTCTCTCTCTCTCTCTCTCTATGTATATATATATAAACTTATATACTTTTATGAGTTTAATATAAATTTAATAATAAAAAATTTATAGATATATTTGAATGTATATTTTTATAAATATATATATATATATATATATATATATATATATATATATATATATATAAAGAGAAAGTTCAGTTACTATAGTTTTATAAGTATATATCAAATAATTAATACTTATAAATTTTTTACAGTTAGATTTATCTATTTGACCAATTTTTATCAATTAGATTATTATATTTTTACCAACCACGCACTTAACCCAATGTACTCACTATTATTCTAAGCACACATTTTTTTATTTAAGAGTTAAAAAACCACAAGTATTGGTGCTTATATATATATATTTGATGTTTTATATTTTTAAAAGTACAAAATCATTAGTGCTTTTATATATATGTATATAGTCCGACTAGTAAGAAGCACTTTATTAACCTTTTGATTTTTGGATAAGGGATATGTGGTTAGGATTATATTAGTCCATAGGATTTATACTATGTCACCAACAATTCACTAAACCTTAGGAACTATTGTAATCCTAACCTCACATTCCATCATCCAAAAAAATTAATAATACAAAATGCTTAATACTATTAATAATATAGTAACCTATTATTATATATATATATATATATATATATATATATATATATATATATATATATATATATATATATATATATATATATATATATATAAAGAATAAGACATTCATGCTTGCAAATTTTCAAATTTTTTATCATTAGATTTATATTAGGATTTGTATTTTTTATTTTATTTTTTTTTCCCTCTTTTTAGTTGACTTCACAATAGCACAAATTCAATAGTAAAAAATTCACAAAAATAATTAAATTGATTTGTATTTTTAAAAATATATAAGCTCTACTCTTTCTCTCTCTTTATATATATATATATATATATATATATATATATATATATATATATATATATATATATATATGCTAAATTATAGAAAATCTTTCTATAATATACCGCTTTTTCACTTTACCCTCCTATCTGTCAAAAGCATATATTTTGTCCCTCGTAATTACGAAATTATTTTTAGGGGGCAACGGAGCTAACAAAACATGCGAAATGACGATAATGTCCTTGTCCCTTATCCCTGTGCTCCACTTTCGCAGCCGCTGCCGCCGCCGCTGTAGAAGGAGGCGGAGAGTTGGATGGGGCGAAGGTGGGCGCAGAGCACAGCAATTTGGCCGTCGCCATCCTGGTCGATCGCGGCCTCGGCGCCGGCGCCACCAAATACGTCGGCTCCCGCCACGTCGCCCACAACGTCGCACTCCTCTTCTTTGGCGAGCCTGACGACCGCGAGGCGCTCGTGTATGCCTCGCGGTTGGCCGAGCACCCCAAGGTCACCCTCACCGTCGTTCGCTTCCTCCAGGGGCCGACACCTCCGCTGCCGCCGCCACGCAATATTCGGCCTCGTCCTTTTCACGAACCAACGCGTCGGACTCCTTGGAGCCGATGGCCGTGGTGGTGGAGGAAGACGTGGAGCGGCGGCTCGACGACGAATTCGTCAATGAGTTCCGACTCAAGAACGTGGGCGTGGACTCGGTGGTGTACGCGGAGAAGGCGGTGAGCAACAGGGAGGAGACGGTGGAAGGGAGAAGAGTGGAAGGGAGAAGAAGAGGGCGACGGGAAGGATTATTTTCGGTATATCACTTCAGAAATTGACCGCTTACTCACGAATTTTGACGATGAGGAGGTAAATGCATAATTTCGTAATTACGAGGGGGCAAAATGTAGGTTTTTAAAAGATAGCGAGACAAAATAAAAAAACGATATATTATAAAAGATTTTATATAATTTAATATATATATATATATATATATATATATATATATATATATATATATATATATATATATATATATATATATATATATATAACTCGGACAAAAAATCTAACCAATTTATTGCTCGCTCATGGTTGAATTTTATTTTAATTAAAAAAGTTACTTAAATCTTATCTAAAAAAGATAAAAATTGTACAAAATTTATTTAAACGGCAAATTATATGTAATTAATTATTTGACTTTTTTAAAAATTAATTATATTATTTGATATTTTACTTTATTTATTGTAAGTCAGTAAATGATATTATTTTAATTAATTTATAGTTGCGGGGATTATATAAAATGTCATAATTAAAACTATAAAGATAAATAACACATTCAAAATTTAAAATCAAAAATATCGTCAACTGATTGATATCAAATAAATTGAATTGCTGGATAATAAAATGAATGTTTAAATTATTGAATAGGTAATTCAAAATAATTTATAGATTACAAAAATTCTATCAGTCAATAAAATATATATTTTAAAAATAATTAATAAGTTAGTATCATCAAATTTGAAAGTTTTATTTTTGTTAGTGCATCTTGCATCTTAGAAAAGAATTCCATAACTCGTAGTTTTATCTCTAATTTCATCATTAGTTCAACCATCTACAAACACTATATATATATATATAGTCCGACTAGAATACTATCGATAGCACCAAACAATTGGTGCTGTCAAGTTTTCAGCCGTTGGATGAAAAAATATGCGGTTGGAATTATAGTGGTCACCTGAGATTTTTACTATTCAATCAACCACCTAGTAAACACTAGGGGACCACTATAATCCAAACCGCATATTTTTTCATCAAACAGCTAAAAACTTGATAGCACCAATGGCTTGGTGCTATCGATAGTATTCTAGCCTATATATATATATATATATATATATATATATATATATATATATATAACTAGGCTGGAATATTATTGATAGCACGTTATTGGTGGTATCAATTTTTTAGTTTTTGAATTAAAACATGTGTAATTAGGATGATAGTGGTCACCTAGGGTTTAGTGGGTGGTTGATTGAATATTAAAAATCTTAAAAAATTACTATAATTCCTACCAGACATAGGTTTATTCAAGAATTAAAAACTTGATCGATAACAGCAATTACTTGTTGCTATCGATAGTATTTTAGTCGGATTATAAATATATATATATTAAAAAAAAAAGTACAATAATAAAAATCTTAATATAAAATTTATGACAAAAAATTTATAAATATAATTAAATTTATATTTTAAAAAAATATGTAAGCTCTACTCCACACACATACACACACACACACATACACACACAATAGAGTTCAATAGGAAATTTTTGTTACAGTTGTAGGGAAATATATCCACATTGAGAGTTTTACTTTCTTATTAATCACAATGTATTTATTTTATTAGAGGTAGTGGAAAGACCGTTAAGTGAAAAGGGATTAGCCATTAAGTATATAATAATTTCAACATACTTTTTTAAAATTAGTATCTACAAAGAAGTGTTCTTAATTCTATTTTTTATGCATAGTAGAAAGTCTCCGTACGTCACATCTAACTATCAGGATACATCAAACTGTACACGTCCGCTTTTCCAGCTAGAGCAATACTGTTTATATTCAAATTATATATATAGCCCTATAAGTTTATGTCCTAGTTTTTAATGGTCGATAATTGCTTACTTATTTTTAAATTTATTTTTGACAAATTCATTAGCTAACCATAAATTTTTTAAAATAAAAAAATATATTATATATTTTAAAATATTAAAAATATTATTATTTATTAATTTAAAATTTTGAAGAATGACGATTATTTTATATCATTTTATATAATATTAAAACAGAAAATACTGAATTCGAGTATTGAGATTAAAAAATAATAATTATAATAAAATATATACACACACTATGGCGTTACAAGTAAATTACTATGCGGACATACGGTCGCACAGGTCGGTCCCAACATAGTAACTCTGTGAGCTAAAGAAGACCCCGGAGACCTGATATATTAACCCACATTTTACAAAAGCTCACGTAGTTTGCCCCGTATTGTAATTGTCCTGGGGATATCATGGGCAAGTGGAAAGTAGAACGGATGGAGTGATGGAGTGGAGAATAAGATCACCGACCTAATACGCATGTTGGGGTGAAGCGTAATTACAAATTAGGAGAGAGAATGAGAGGGGAATGGGCCTGGGGCCCACGGAGGATGGCGCGAAGCGCGTGACGTGCTTCGGACCGCGGACACCCATTGGACCACACATCGCCCGGCCCATGTCGCGGATCTCCGTGTCCCCGAACGCGCGAGAGAGATCTCCCACCGTCCGCCTCCCCCCATCAGACGGCCACCACGCTCCTGACACCTCCTTGTCCCCGCTTCACATGGCGGGCCCCACCCCCACTTACTCCCACTTTGATTTTTTTTGCTTGCACCCGGCGCACTCCGTCAGCGGCCCGCTGTATAATCTCACCACCACTATTTTTCTGAATATGGTGCAGTTTTTCTGTTTTTGTTTTTTTGTTTTTTTTGTTTTCGTCTCTGCTGTTGTTTATAATTGGACAGCAGTAATTTTAATAAATAGTCTCACAATATAACATAGTAAAAAATTATCGACTTCGTTCAATGTAGCTTGAATTTTTTTTATTTATTAGAATTAATTTTAAAAATAAATTTTATAATTTTTGATATTATTTATCTACTCGTCAAAAAAGTTTAAAATTAATAACTAAAAAAATTAATTTGAGTCGTTTGTAAATTAACCGTATAAAAATATTTAAATTATACTCTATTTCATTTTAATTTTTTTATTTATTAAATAAATAATAATATAAAAAAATTTATAGTTAAAATATCATGTGTTGTTGAATCTAGCGAAAACGATGAATTTTAAAATGAAGAAAAAGCATGTACTTCTGGAAGCATCCGGCTCATCAGTTATTATTATTATTATTATTATTATTATTATTATAATAGTTGAAAAGTAATATTTGACTTGTTAAAGCTGGTATGGAAGATAATGGGTTTTGGGTGAATAATAACCATGAATAGGTCCGATGCGGGGAAGAGGTGGTGAGCCGGGAGCAGGGTGGATTTTCTAACTCGCACTCGAGGATTGGCTGGACTGGGAAACTGGTTGCACGTAACGCCCACATATAACGCTGTGAGACTGACAGGGTAGGGGGAGAAGGCGTTACACCGAACGACGACCCACATTATTTAGGAAGAGGAAACACGCAGAACACCGGGCGGTAAAAAGGACGCCGACCAATGGCCTCCCGACACGTACTCTACACACTCGCTGTTTAGTCTAATCAACGGCATCACGTGGCCACCTCCGTAATGATTCAGACCAGCATTCGACAACCGTATGCCACGAGTCACACAGCACGTGACCTCCTCCTCCACTCCCCACTCCCCACTCCTACCCTTTACTACTTAACCGCCTTAATAAATCCATTTGCATCTCCCCACTGCGCTCGTCGTCGAATCGCGGTAAATGTAAAGAGATCTTTTTTAACTGCGCTTTTAATGGTCTCTTTGCTATAAATTTTGGGGGGATTTTTTTGTCTTGATTTTGGGGGATTTGGGGATCGAAACTACGGGGTTATACAATCATTGCGGGAGATTGCGGGCTTTTTGCTGTTCCCAATTTTGATTATATAAGCTTAATTTCCTTAGTCTCAAGCGGGGGAACCGAGTGGTTAGCTCTTAACTAGTGAGAGAGAGGAGAACGGGGGGGGGGTGGGGGGGTTGGGGGGGTGGGGGGGGGGAGGGGGAGATTTGATGGATTTAAGCTTGGTGCCGTACGGGGGGGAGATGGGGAAGGGGAGAGGGGAGGTGGGGGCGGCGGCGGAGAGCGGCGGCGGTGGGGGCGGGGGAGGGGGAGGAGGGAGGTATAGGGAGTGTATGAGGAACCACGCAGCGGCGATCGGGGGCCAAGCGTACGACGGATGCGGCGAGTTCATGCCGGGAGGAGCGGAGGGGAGCCTCGAGGCGCTCAAGTGCGCCGCGTGCGGCTGCCACCGCAACTTCCACCGTCGCGACGGTGGGGGAGATGCGCGCCGCGCGCAGATCGCCTACGGATGGGACCAGCGGAAGCCGATCGCGGCCGCGGCGCCGCCCTTCCCCGCGTTCCTCGCCCCGCCCCCGCTCGCGCTCCCCTACCACGCCATCCCGGGGCCCCCGCCCCCGCTGCAGCAGCAGCAGCAGCAGCAGCAGCAGCAGCAGCACTCCGCGGCGTACCACGCCGGGGACCGGAGCCGGACGGGGTCGGAGACGCCGCCGCGGCGCGAGGAGGAGGCGGTCGGGGCGGGGGACCGCGGCGTGCGCAAGCGCTTCCGCACCAAGTTCACGCAGGAGCAGAAGGAGAAGATGCAGGCGTTCGCGGAGAAGCTGGGGTGGCGGATTAAGAAGCACGACGACGTTGCGCTCCAGCAGTTCTGCCTCGAGATCGGCGTCGACCGCCACGTGCTCAAGGTGTGGATGCACAACAACAAGAGCCACCTCGCCTCCCCCTCCTCTCCCTCCCCCTCCCCCTCACCCTCTCCCTCCTCCGCCCCCTCCGCCTCCTCCGCCGCCGCCGCTGCAGCCGCCGCCGCCACCAACTCCGCCGCCGCCGCCGCCTCTCCCCCGCCCATCCGAGTCTAAAGCCCTAGCTCTCGGTCGAGAAAGACTATGTTGTGTTTAACAATAATTATTGATGGCGCGCGACATTCTAATCTCCGTTTTTTTTCCCAGGTAGTACGAAACGAAACTGACAAAAAAAGAAAAAAAAAAAAAAAAACCCACCGGATCGTGGTGCTTTGATATTTGGGGGCATTCCTTCCGGATTCTATATTAAATTATGTTATTATATATTATATTTAGCTTTAGATCGTAGATTAGATCTTAGTTTAGATGATGATGAGGTGAAGCTGATGTTTCTCCACCTGAATATTTCTATCTCTGGCATTATTCTAATGAATGAATATTTTACGTCTCTGTCGAATGATTAGCACGTTGTTATATTAGTTAACATCTCTATGGAATGGTTAGTTTAATCTACGGTTATCGCTCTGTAGAAAAAGAATTGAAAACTGTTTTTTATAATATTTTCTTTAGAATTTTCTATAATTTTATTTTTTTTAAATAAAATAAAATAGGACGATAAATATTATTTTCAGTCAAAAAAATATATATATTTTAGACATCTATGTGTACGGTGTGGTTGGTGTCGAGGTAAATTATCCTTTATGAGGATCAAGTAGATGTGGGAACCAACTGGCGTGGCTGTAGGAGACAAGAAAAGGAAAATGAGCTTTTGTTATGATCGTATGGAAAATTATAGCCAACAAAATGACATCCAAGCAGCCTTTTATAGGGTTTATTAATTTGTTTTATGGAAAAGAATTCGACGCATCCAAACAGTTCTTAGTCAGGATGAGTCTTATTGTTTGCTTGGTCTTGAGTTTGCCATGTCTGAGAACTCTTCATGAAGAGTGCTAGCGTCAGCCAATCGTGCAGGAAAGCCGAGCCACTGTCAGTGTCGGGCGGCGCAGTCGACACTCGACTTCGATTCTGGCCCACCGTCGTCGGCCTACTTCGTTTCCCACTGCCAGTGTCGAGTGTCGGGCGGCACAGTCCGACAAGACTTCGATTCCTCTGGGACTGAAGCCGGACTGTATTCCCTCATGCTCTTACGTACTAGCTAGCTCGCGCGCTTACGCTGCGAACTTGCGGCGACATTGCCCGCCTCCAGTGCATGCGAAGTGATCTGAGACTCCCTCAATAATTGTTAACATTTAGCTCTTTAGGCTGACCGGGACCCAGCCGGATCATCGGTGCTCGGTCCGCGGCTTTTGCATGATGGGGATAGAGATGAATATAGCATCGGATAGTGGATTTTGAAGGGATTTAGACTCTGTATTAATCCACGGGTATGATAGTGAAGTTTCATAGCTAGTGCTGTATGTGTGGGCCAAGAAGCATCTTCGGCGGATATTGGGATGATGATATTAGCTAATTAGTTATTTGCAGGAGGGCTTTACCTGGGTTTGGGAATTTGGGTGTTGATATCAGATAGTTGTTTTATACAGTTGGTTTATTCCGAACTGCATACATATACCGCAGTGGACTTACAGTGCTTGCAGAAGTGGACGTCAGTACTGTTGCCGGAGAACTGCAGATCGAAAGAGTACACTTTACCTGTGTTTCCACAGCTGCTTCACTCAAAGGGATTACTACGGCGCCGTGGTTGCGCTGGAATTTCTACGGAAGAATTGATTGAATAAAGAAGTTTGAAGAAGCATTTATCTTGCTTCTGGCATGGCTCCAGTAAAAGCTTATACATTTGTGAGTTTGAAAAGCTTATTTATGTTATGTATCAGAACGATGCTTGATCTAAGGTTTTGTTTGTTAAAGGGCCAACTCTCAAAATGAGAGAAGCTATGCCAAACGAGCCCCAGTAAGCATTCTTATGTAGGTTAACGATGGCCATGTAAAATGTTTGGGAATATAGCAGCAAAACATATAGAAACATTCTTACTTCATATAAATCTAAGATTGAATGCACTTATTTGCTAGGTGATGTGCATAGCTATGATGCAAGCCTAGACTCTTTTTGTCGACAGTAACGAGTACTAACTGATATTTGTTAAAAAAAATGCAGAATCTAAAATTTTTCTCCTTTTGTATCGGTTAAACTTTGGAGCTTATTAACCATGCAACTCCAAACCAACACTCAAATACTGAGCATATGTTGCATTGCAATTTGGCATAACTGTAACACTCGGTCTGAATTGCAATCGGATGGGGGAGGGTTTCCCGATCGAGGATGACAATGATAATGACCGGGTTCGCGATGTCAGAGGCGCAACACCGGTGATGATATTGCTCTGAGGTGATGGCGTCGGTGATGAACTGGCTGCGACAATCAAAGGGAGTCTGTGTGATTGAGGGTAAGGGAAAATGATAGAGTAAGTGCCAAGGTTATGAGGGAAGAGAGAAGAGAAAGAGTAGAAGAGGAGAAAGAGAAGAGAAAAAGAAGAAGAAAAAGAGAATGAACGTAGTATATAGTTATCAGTTTTTTTCATAACTGTTTCTGTTACTGTGAGCCTCTTTATAGTGGTTGTTAGTAAGGACCTAATTGTAAATCGTAGTATCCCTTGTAATATGTAACAACTATGTAACTATTGAATTGGGCCCCGAATAGGCTGTCACCCGCTTGGGCCTGGGCCTCCGCCACCTCTTACGGTCCCCTCAGTGGTGTTGTTGGGGACACCCTTCGCCCGTATCCCCGCCTCCTTCCAGAGAAGACTCCGGAAGCCATCCTATCTCCCTTCCTCCCTCTTATGGCTGAGTTGTCCGGCTTGCTCCCCATCTCCCATCTGGAATCTTCCCGCAACATCCTCACCGGCCACGGCCGTATCGACAACATCTCAGACTAAGCCTACTCTCTCTTCTATTTACTGTTATTATACTCCTTACTCCTGCTTATCCCTCTCTCCTTGTATTATCGACAGCAGGTGTTAGAATCCCTCCCTCTTAAAGATTCCTGTCCCAGGAATCAACCTGAGGAAATTGCTGCTTCAGGCTCTGGTAGTCTTCCCATGTGGCAGAGTCGGACGACAAATTGCTCCACTTTACGAGGACCTCCGTTGTTGTACCTCTTCCGCGTTTCACCCAACGTCTATAAAGCACCCCTTCGAGTTCCGCAAGAAGTTGCCCCTCTTTCCCGACCAATGGTGTAGTGGCCGTAACCTACTGCCCAGGCCTTGGGCTGTGCTTCAGCTGGGATATGTGGAACACGGGATGAATCCGGGAATCCTCAGGCAACTTTAATTTGTACGCTACTTTACCAACCCTGTCAATAATCTCGAAGGGCCCATAGTGCTTGGCCGTTAGCTTTGGGTTCCTCCTCATGGCCAATGACACTTGTCGGTAAGGTTGAAGTTTTAAGTACACCCAACTACCCACTGTATAGACCTTATCCTTCCTGTGCTTGTCTGCCTGCTGCTTCATGCGATTTTGCGCCATCTGTAGCCTGTCTTTTAATTCTGCAGTTAACCGTCCCCTTTCTTGCACCCAGTCCTTGACCTCTGGTGAGGTGACTGAATCCCCAGTAGCTAGCAAGGGGTTTGGGGCCGGGATTCCATAGAGGGCATGGTAAGGTGTCAGTCCCAACGACGAATGATAATTGGTGTTATACCACCATTCCGCATGCGGAAGATATTTACACCATCTCCTCAAATGTTGCGAGCACAAACACCGCAGGTAGGTCTCCACACACCTGTTAACCCTCTCCGTTTGCCCGTCGGTCTCTAGGTGGTACGCGGTACTCATCCACAGCTGTGTGCCCATACTCCCAAATAGTTCCTTCTAAAAGGAACTAATGAATACCTTGTCCCTGTCCGAAACAATGCTTTGCGGGCACCCGTGCAATTTGTATACACTGTCCATGAATACCTTGGCTACATCCACTGCGCTGAAGGGGTGCTTCAGGGTAAGGAAGTGACTATACTTGGTTAACCGATCCACCACCACCAGGATTGTATATTTGACTTCGGACCTTGGCAAGGCTTCTATGAAGTCCATACTGATATCATTCCAAACTTGTCGCGGAATAGGTAAGGGGCGGAGCAGACCCGTGCTGGGTTGGCCATCTATTTTATTCTGCGCACACATTCCACACTCTCGAACCATCTGCTCCACATCTCTCTTCATGCCCACCCAAAAAAAATATTGTTTGATCCGCTGATATGTATGTTGTGTGCCCGAATGGCCCCCCAAGGGAGAATCGTGGAATTGCTCCAGAAGCTTGTGCCTTAGTTCCCCTGTTTCACCTATGCACACCTTCCCCTTATAGCTTAACAGTCCCTGACTGTAGGTATAAGCGTCACGGTTCCCCGAGCCCACGGCCAAAGTCCTCACAAGGTCTTCGATTTGTTTGTCTCCGTGATAACTCTCCAAAACTTCTAGAACCCAGTCTGGCACCACCGCTGTGATCGTGGAATTAGTACCTACTTCGGCATCCTTTCTAGATAGAGCATCTGCGGCGACATTCTCTTTACCCTTCCGGTACATAATAGCGTAATCAAATCCCATAAGCCTCATCATGCCCTTTTGCTGCATAGGAGTAGTGATCTTTTGCTCCAGCAAGTACTTAAGACTCTCGTGGTCCGTCTTGATAATAATTTTTGAAAAGTCAGGTAATGCTTCCACTTCTGCGTGGCCATTAAGATTGCTAGGAACTCCTTCTCATACATAGAAAGCCCGAGATTCTTCCCCTTAATAGCTTTACTTAAGTGGGCAATGGGTTTTTCCCCCCTGTGACAGCACCGCGCCTATTCCCAATCCACTTGCGTCCACTTCTAACATGAAAGGTTTGTCAAAGTCGGGTAAGGCTAGGACCAGGGCTTGCGACATTGCCAACTTTAGATGCTCAAAGACTAGTTGGGCATCCTGATTCCACTGGAATTGTTCATTCTTTAGGAGCTCCGTCAAGGGTTTGTTAATTGTTCCATAATTCTTTACAAATTTCCTATAGTACCCCGTCAACTCGAGAAACCCCCTCAACTCTCTGACTGACTTGGGGCACGACCACTGAGTCATAGCCTCCACCTTCTCTGAATCTATAGAGACCCCAGCCTCGGATATGATATGTCCAAATACTCGACCTTCCTTGTAGCAAATGTGCACTTGCTGTGGTGTCCCAATTTTTTCGTGCAATATGACTGGGTGGTCGGCGGTGAGAAAACACCTATTATTGGTGTACCGAGCCCGTTGTGCGTCAAACAGACGTAAAAAACGAACTCATCGCGCGAAAATGGTGAAAATCAGCTATTTTTGGGCAAATGGGCCTAACGGGCCAAAATTCGGGAGGGCCGGTCCACGAGCCCGTGGCCGTGCACCGGGCGCAGCAGGCCGCCACGTGGCGGCTTGTGATTCTCCACAATCAGCGGCGCTGATTGGAGGGTGCACGCGGGCGACGACCGCATCAACGACGCCGGCGCCACGCGGCGCCCCCGC